>CAUYON010061592.1:0-45069 GCA_963573935.1 Arctocebus calabarensis
TGATACAGGACATTTGGCGCCCCAGCCGGCTCAGCGGAGCTGGCAGACCTGTCGCCTCCACGTTGGCGGTGTCGGTGCGGCGGCTGCACGGCTGAGGAACCAAGCGGGCTGGATGACAGGCAAGGAGGGGGACCTCTAACCCCCACCAGAGGCTCCAATAGCCAAAAAGGCGGGACAACTGCCGAGAAGACACCGGCACCTTGGTGTCTCCTTCACTTTACACTTAGGACTAAACCCCATTTCCGATGCCTAGGTCAATTTCATGTGAATTTCCTAGGCCTCAATTCCATGAATGGACCCTGTCCATTCAGTATTACATTCATTCATCTTGCCCTGGCGGAAGGAACTGTGTTCATTCATTGATACATTCATTCACCTTGCCCTGGCGGAAGGGACTGTGTTCACTCATTTCCTGGCCAAGGAACCCGTACACCTATATATACCCTGAGACTAAGAGCCTAAACGCGGAGACACGGAAAGACCAGGAGAGAAACGGAGAGAGCTTTTCTCTCCCCACTTGAGTTCTCTCTCTCTACCAGGAGCTTTAGTGTTTTTTGTATTCTTTTCTGTAAATAAATTCTGTCTTACCACAATCTGTGGTCCATGGATTTATTCTTCAAATCACGGAGACCAAGAACCTGAAATTCCGGTATCAAATTTAATATATATCTATTAGAAATGATCATCACCTTTGTTAGGTTATCAGAAAATTAAATTCAAAAAAATATGTATAGGAGTGCTAACAGAATCATTTTCCTTGGACTTACCGAGACATGACAACCAAATGCAATGTCTCCTTGATTCAATCCTGTCAAATTCAAAGCTATAAAAGATATTTTGAGGGGAAAAAAAAATCAATAAAATTTGATATTTTAATTATCTGAAGATTAAATTAATATTAGGGAAATATTTACCTTTTTATGTGACAAAAATATGTTTACATAAAAAAAAGAGACTTATTTTCAGTACTATCAAGCTAAAAGTATTTAGAAAACAAATATCTTGATGCCTACCTAAAATTTACTTTGAAATGGGTCAGCAAAAATAGCAATAAATGTATTCATTAAAAGAATAATAAATATAGACAAATCAAATTTGGTCAAGTGTTAATTTCTGAACAGTGGATATATGAGTGGTCACTGTAGTAGTTTTTCTAGGTTTTTCATATTTGGTAATTTCTATAATTTTTTTAGTTCTTAGGCTTTTAATTTAGTTCTTGCCAAAATTCCACTGGGCATAAAGGCTTTAAAGCTAGTTCCTAAATTCAATTCTGGATTAAATTGCTTTTCTTTCCTTGACTTAAGGGCAGCTGAGAGATAAATGTAATCCTCAAAATAGCTCGTATGATAATAGTTCCCTCCTTCTAATGGCTGCTATTCCCTCCTTCAGTTTTAAATTTCTTAATTTTTAACTGCTCTGTTTTGTATGTTTTCACAAGACATCTCAGATTATCATTAGCAGGTTATAATCAAAGAAGAAAGAACTGAGGAGATTAAGTTTATTTGGTTTTAAGAAGAAAATACTCAGAGGAGCATTACAACAATCTTCGTGTATTTGAAGAATTGTCCTATAGAAGATTTAGAAATTAATTCTGTGCAACTATAGAACCTATGGTAAAAAGTTTAGGAAGCTAGATTTTGTGCTTTATTATTAGTCCATAGGAGAATCCATAATTGGAACTGTTGCTACACAGGTATTAGGAAATACCTGTGTCTTTTAAACCCTGTGAAAGAGATTCCAACTTTGTGTCCAAAGCAGTATTAAAAAAACTGTATTTGATTGCTTATTTACCTACCTAAATGTCTATGTATTTGTGAAAATCTTGGGGGCAATCTACCAACCAAAATCCAAGTTACAACAAATCTAAAATCCTCCCGAAATTTTTGGAAAAATCAATGCTAAGCAACACCATATCCCATTCATCATTATATTTTACAGTAACTGTGCTAAAATTTAAAATTATTACGTCCCTAAGATTTGACACTATATCATCTAGCAGTCCATAAATCCAATTTTTTCTGTTGCTGCACCTCAAAAATATAAGGCTATTTGAAAAACATCAGTGGTTTTGCTAAAGAATTACTGTTAAATGATGCAGATGTAAGGAAGAGATGCAGTTACTTCTAATGTGGATCTGGCCTTCTTTGTATTTTTTTATCACTCCACCCAATCTGCATCCAGTTCCATCAGTCAGAATCCAAACTTGACCTTGCCTGACCAATAAAAAAAAGTCCTGTGTCCTCCCATATCCTCATACAACCACTCCAGTGTGATCATCATATCTAAGATGAATTATAAGCACACAGCAACTTTAAAAGACAATTCAACGAGTGGAAATGATTTAGCACACAGTCCCTAAGTTACCTGCTCACTCAGACGCAGCGAGCATCATCCTTCAGTTCCATACAGAAGCTCAGGATGAGAGTAGCAAGGAAGGCCTATACCTAGGGTCACCAAACACATTTCATGGGAAATTGTGCGTACACATGCACACACTCTTCCATGGGGAATCCTCTGAAAGATTTAAATGCCATTTATCCATTCTAACCTAATGATTTCTGCCTGCTTTACACTCTGGCTTGTCCGGATACTATGTTGATCCAGCAGGACTTCTCCAGGCCAAAAGGCATTATAATTAGCACTGAGGTAAACCAGGGAAGGGTCCGTAATCAACCAATATTGCTCCAGTGGAGCCCTCCAAAGACACAGGTGCCTTAGATGGAAAACAAGTGACTCAGAAACTAAGCTCCAGCCAGAGGAAGCCTGTGTAGCCAGACTGCACACAGCTGCGGTCACTGCCAAGGGCTGTTTCCTGCAGGTGTTTGGTGCTCACACCATTCCCGGTGCACTTCCTCTGCCTCCTCCTGTGCAAATGAGAGCGCCGGTCACTCCTGCCCCCACACTGCCCCTCTTCCTGAGCAAACACCAGCACAGCACTCTTTATTCCTACAGATGCGAACAAGCCATTAAAAGGAAAAAAACTGCAGAATAAATACAGAAAATGCCATCCTCCTTTCCTAAGGCATCCTGTTTTTTGGTTGGGGATTTTTTCAGGGAGGGGTGAGGGTGCCCTTGGTAGACATGGCATCACAGCTCACATCAATCTCAAACAATCCTGAACTCAAGCAATCTTGCTGCCTCAGCCCCTCCTACAGGCGCCCACCATAATGACCAGCTAGTTTTTCTATTTTTAGTGGAGACAGGGTCTCGCTCTTGCTCAGACGGGTAGGGGATCCTGTTGATAAGAAATACACAGGCACAACAGACGAAGGACTAAAGGCCAAGAGTTCTGCATCACTGCTCCTTGTGTAGATAAGTAAATAAGCTATTAAAATACCATGCGCTGGAGTTAACTGATTCCCCCTGCAGATTTCTCATCCATCACATTCACAATAGCAATTCATTAAAAGTAATTTATGCTCAGTGAACACTACGTGTAACTTAGATAAACTCCACGGTGCCCTTAGACCAATGTGACGGGGTCCAGGATCTCTGAATTCAGCTCTGATAGGAAATGGTCCAACGGCTGAGACTGAGAATTAGGATATGTGCGCTAATGAGCATATATTCGCCACAGCCTTGGAAACATAAGACAAATTTATTCCTCAACCAAAGGTAAATATTTCCATTTTTAAAAGAAACCATGAACAAAATTTCCAAGTGCTTCACCAGGGACCAACCAAGCTTCCATTGGATAATCAATAATAACACAGCAAAACAACAAAAAGAAAAGTCAAAAATGGAATACACAGCAAAGTTAGAGGACCCATTATAGTAAAAATCTTAGGAAAATGAAGCAGATCAAATACCTCCTGAGTTGCAAAGTGTGTCCACAGAAAGTGAGTATAATGTCATTAGGATTCTCTTACGTTAATTCACAAAACTCTAAGTTGCACCTGCTTCTGCTCCATTATTCCCCCTTGCAGTTAACTACTTCCCTTCTACTCATCCAGGGTCATTGTTCTCTCTTCTCTCACCCTTACCCGAATAACAGTCACACGAACTCCTGAACATGCAAAAGCTCTCAAACCCTGGGCCACTCTTGCGGTTGCTCTAGTCAAGGTGTGTGCTGTTTTCAACCACCCTGCTTGCTCTTCCTAGAGCTGACATTTCAACCCTTCACAACGGCTCCCCCATGGCATAGGGCTTAGCTCAAGTGCAAGGAGGTCATCTCATATCAGCTAAAAAGCACTCACCAGCCCTTCATCAGAACCAGTGCAGACCCTGCAAGGCCTCAGGGTCCTCACACTCTAGCTCAACTCTCTCCTGAACCTCAAGACCTAGCTCACACCAGTTGCCTCTTACACTTGAGATATGAGAACTATCTGCAGAGCTCCAGCATTCCACATGGCTTCTCCCCTCTGTATCCTCCCAGAGGACTTTATCTTCAAGTAACTTCCCCACTCTGCTTGGAAGCAGGACAGTAAAATCACAAAGAGCCTTTGAAGTTAGACAGAGGTTTGTCTCAGATCCATGCTCAACTGCCTATTAGCTATGATTTATTTTTATGTCTCTGAGTCTCAGTTTCTCCAACCACAAAATGGAGTTATTATGAAGACAATATAAAATGGTAACATGAGATATAGCATAAAGTAAGCACGTAATAAATAATAGCCAGCCTCATCACTCCTCCTATTTTTTTTTATCTAGATTTAACGTAAGAATAAAAAAGTCAAGGCACCTTCCTTAACTATATTTGGGAAGAGCCAATCGCTTCATTCTACATTCCCACAGAGCACCTTACATTTGTCAATTATTACTTAAAATAATTTATTTACTATACAGAGAGTACTAAGCATGCAATATTGTAATCATTTGTTTCCTCTGCGATATTGGGCATCCCTTAAAGAGAAGATTGAAAGCATCTTTGGTTTAAAAGCCTCTTCAAAAGAGCCTATACATATAAACAACCTTAAAGGCATAATGAAATTCTGAAAGGCAATCATGGGCTAAGAATTCTAACATTCAACTATCCAGGACTTAATATACACATTCAAGGTAAAAATCATAAATGTAGTGTATGTATATATTTATAGACAAAGTTGGATAAAGATGTTAACTTCCATGTCTTAGATACATATATCTTGGGATATGTATAAACCTACATCTGTGTCCACATTTCCATTAGGAAACCAATAGAGAGAAACCGAAAAACAAAAAGCCACCCAGAAGATTCACTGCTTGGTCTGTGGAGGAACCCTTGAAACAGCAAAGAGAAGTTAGTTCTCAAACTACATTTCCATTGCTGGAAATAACATTCTCGGTAGCTACATCAAATAGGATGCAAAATTAAAATGATGCCTTCATCATGCTTTTATTTCTTTATAATGCGTTTCTCTCTCTCCAAAAGCACATTGACAGTCAAGCCTTTAGAGCTCTCTAAAACTGCAATTTTAAGAGAATATCGGTATTTCCAAAAGTGCAATACACGCAGGTTAAAAGAAAAAGCCAAAGTGTAGGTGTTTTCCGAGAGGATTACACAACTAAGAATTACCAGAGCCAACATTACCTTATACAATGCAGTGTACACGTGCTATGTTGATCAGAAGGGATTTCAGCTTTGAAGAAACTGAGACAAAGAGCCCAGCCGCAAGGGGTCTCCTAGAAGAGGCAGGGCTACAATCTAGTTTCAATGTGCCTTGTTATTTATTTAAAACTTAATAACTCGTGCCATCCTCCCTCTGGACCTTTAGTATTTCAAGGAAGTTTTCCTTCCCACGGTGTCTGAAACGGCTCTCTCCAGCCGCTCATCATTTTCCTTTCTTTCCTCAGTGGCATTGGTGTAATTATCTTGTTTGTGTATGCTTTGCTCGTTCTGTTCCCTTAGCTCAGGCAGCACCTGGACAGCAGGCAAGTCTCCTGCCTCCTCTTGCCCGTGGGAGGCTGGACTTACTGAAGCCTCGTCCTCTCCTCCACTCCCCACCAAGTGCTTTACCCATCACCTCTCACTCTTCTCTATCTGCTGTGAACAGGAATCTTCATGGGGACATTTCACAGATCAAAATGTAGAAGCTCTGGGATGTTGAAGAACTTCCCACTCACAGGTAGCTGGGGACCGAGTAGGGGGAAACCCAGTGATACTGAATCTCAAAGTGACAGAATGAGGTGAGGAAGGCAGCCAATGTAACGTGTCCAGGTCAGATTTCTATGGGGCAGAGGAAGAGGAGAAAGGTCCCAGGTGCAACTGAGGGAATGAGCAGAGACAGGTTGGCAAAGACAAGACCAACAGGAGAGCCAACTAAGCCCAAAGGTCTGGACTACACACATATTCTCAGATTTTACGCAGAGCGTGTGTGTCTGTGCATGAGATAGAGAGAGATATCTTGAAGGGAGTCACTGCAGAGAGGAGGTTGAGGGATGGGGGAAAGGGGGCATTCCAGGGGAAAGAAACAATATCAATAAATATTAATCTGGTGAATATGAACGAAAATAATACCTTAAGGCTCCCCCTGAGCAGCTAACTGACTAGACCCCTCTTGGCCCACGGGTTTCTAAAACTGAGTTGCTGGCCATGAGAAAGATCAGACCTGCCTCATCCTGCCCCTCCCCTTCTTAGAGACGTCCTTTGTGACTCACTAACAAGCCCAAGGCTGTGCAAGACCTACCTTCAGGTCATCAATGTACATAACAAACCACTTGAGTAGTCAGGTACTCAAATTAGAGGACCCTTTATCTTAAACATTTCTTTTCACTGACTCCTGTTCTTCTAGACAGAGCCTGTTTCAGTCAACTGTCAGCTAAAGAATCTTTAAACCTACCTATCACCCGTAAGCCCTCCGCTTGTCCCTCACCCGATATCCCACCTTTGGGGGCCAAAAGAACGTGTGTCTTCTACATATTGACTTATGGCCTCACCTGTAATTCCTGTCTCCCTAAAGTGTATAAAACCAAACTGTAACCCCACCACCACCAAAATCCACTTGCTCAAGGCTTCTTGGGTGTGGCTCCGGGTGCCGGTCCTCAAATGTGGCTCAGAAGAAACCTCCTTAAACTATCTTACTGAGTACGGCTTCTCTGCATTGACATGAGTCATGACGACTTTAGTCATTTGGTGGGTCTGAAGCAAGGGAGTTTACAGGCGTGGCAAAGAGAGAAATAAGATCAGAAAGGCAGGCAAGGGCATGATCGTGAAGAATCCTGTGTAGCTTGTGAAAGGGTCTGGATTTTACTCTCTTTCATGTATAAGCAGCAAGGCTCCATTGTCAAGTCTTAAACCTGTGAGTGAAATGACAGACTTGCACTTTTGGAAGATTAATTTGAAGAAGAGTCATCTGGAGTGTTTCAAAACTGAAGGCAAGAAGATGTCTAAGAGATAATTTCGATAATCCCATTGATTAGTACCTTACCCAAGGCAAATGCAGGAAGACTAAAGAAAAGGCTTTTGTTACTGTAAGACAATAAAACAAGAAAGATAAAACAATAAGAAAACAGGCCCCAAAATAAGCTTCAACAACCACTAAGGTATAAAGAATAATTTCCGCATGACTCAGGTACCGAAGTTCTACAAGATGAGGTAAGAACTAGAAAATGTGCCCAGCACTAAGTACGGCTAGGAAAGTGACATAGATGGAGAGGTTGTTAAAAAAGGTCAGCTTTGTCCAACCACAAAAGACAGGACTAGTAGAATGATGCAGGACTTGTTTTAACAGCCAACCAGACACAAGCACTAGAGCAGGCCAGAAGCCCGTCCCTCCTTCTCTGCAGAAATAAACACCTTCTTTGTTCAGAGAAGAATCACTCCAGAGCTCTCCCTTTGTTATGTAAATACAGCCAAGTTCCCTACTACTCAGGAGAGGAAGTAAAGGAGGCCTTTGAGGTTGACTCTTAACTGTATTCCTGGTAGGCTGAGCCCGCTCAAAGCTACAAGTTGGCTGATTTTGTAGAAAGCCTTCTGGGAGGAAAATACTACAGATCCCAAATGCTGCTCTACGGCTGGAAGAATAAAGAAGACCTGACCCAAGCTGGCTGGCAGGAAAGGATACAGGGAGGCCTGAAGGGAACTCATCACAAAGCCAGGGTAAAGTAGCCTGCCCAGCCAGCCAGGCTCCACGCAAAAGCTAAAATGAGGGTGGAAAGAAATTGGTTTAGGAAGCATGGGGGTGAGCAGGGCTGAAACTGCAAGAGCACCCAGCGTCAGAGAACTAGAGCTGTCCCAGGAACCACACAGGACCACGCTAATAACCAATCAATGAGAGGTCGAGCTCCTTGAAGAATGATGGGCCCCTATGGACCATGTAAATCTCAGAGATGTCTGAATAATTTAGGGTAGGAAATACTTCAAGAGAAATGCCAAACTTCTAGTAAAGGTGAAAGTTCAAACGAGTAATTGTTAAAAAGATTTACACGCCAAGATGATTCATCTTGGTTAACACAGGTATCTATGAGAAGACATTTTTAGATGTTGATCAATGTTTATGCACTCAACAATAAGTGCAGATCAAGACATGCTGAGGTAAGTTTCGTGGGGACACCTGTACCCAAGGAAACTTCAAGAACCTTTGGTGGAGAGGGTTTTCTGATTTCCTCTACTGAGGATGGCTTCTTTTCTATCGAAATCAGGATGCATATAGTGCTTGGAAGGGTAAGCACCCCAGAACCCCCAAGGTCTGGGAGCAGGGAATGGGGATGTGGACATTAACCAGTTATCCACATACAAAATGCTGAGAGGCAGCTTGGGGCGACAGCACAAGCTAGGCAGGAAGAGGTCCTTGTACTCTTATAGTACACCCTGAGATGGACAAATCAGGCTGGCAAAGGTGAAAACACACAGATTATGGACATATCCTGAACAAATACTCCCATAGACATATAAGGCATTACAGGTAGGGTACAAATTTGATCTCAAAACGTAAGACCACTTCATAGCTGTAGGTCTCTGCTAGTCAGCCATGTTAAAACAAAAACTCTAAACAAATTAAAATTAATAGAATTTGATTGAGCACTGGGCAGCCCCAGAAGCAGAGTAGGTTCAGATGGACAGCTATGGACAGATGCCAGGCAAGGTGGCTCACACCTGTAATCCCAGCACTCTGAGAGACAGAGGCAGGAGGATCACCTGAGCTCAGGAGTTTGAGACCAGCCTGAGCCAGAGTGAGACCCTGTCCCTAAACATAGCTAGGTGTTGTGGCGGGCACCTATAGTCCCAGCTACTCGGGAAGTGGAGGTAAGAGAAGCACTTGAGCCCAGGAGTTGGAGGTTGCTGTGAGCTAAAATGCTATGGCACTCTACCAAGGATGACCAGGTGAAAGTCTATCTCGAAAAAAAAAAATTATGGACAGAAGAAGGAAAGGGACTGACAGATGTGAGGCACAGAAGCAGGTGAATTGATTACAGCTTGATTTGGCCACCACTGATTGGCTGAGACTTGGCTGCTGTAATAGACTGAGACTCTGCTACTTGTTAACAATAGCGGTTACAACCAGCTTACACATCTACTTAAGGTACAGTTCACCACACTGGAGAAACCAAGTTTAAGGCCAAAGTTAACATATGTATGGAGGCAGCTTTAGCCTAAACTTAATTTAGCAGCTATTTTGGGGGGGGCAAAAAAGCCTCTTGGTGTGGCTAGTATAGGTAGCTATGAATTTCTACTACACAAACCATTAAAAGCCTCTTCTATAGCACGGTAACCATGTACCTTCTTGGTTTCCTCCACAAACTCTTATTTATCTTTAAATAGTAATATATTCAAGGTGATGAAGGACCAAATCACCCCCTATCCTGAATCTACCCTGATGTAGCTAATTTGGTTTATATGGGGAAAGTGTGGGGGGTGGGCACTTGATGGGCTCAATAGGCAGCAACCACCTTCGATGTAAGTTTTACTGCAGATCTCTGAACTAAAATCCCTATGCAAAAAGGCAAATGAAATGTTTTTGCCATAAAGCCAAGGAAAATATAATGTATAAATAACCACATATGTGAAAATGTGTACTTTTTCTTACTAATCTGAGCCAGAAAGAATCAAACCAAATAAAGTGAATTTCAAGAAAGCAATACTAGAATCCTTTTTTTGACTTATATATATCCATATCCAGAACTCTGAATAATCTATGTATACCAAACTACTGGTTCCACACAGAATCTAAATTCATTCATTCAATTATTAATTGAACCATAAGCCAGACAAAAATTATATAAAGGAACCCTATTTTTCAATGATTTTTGAACGGTAGCAATTATCACACTTATAGACAAAGACACTAAGGATCAAAGAGGTCAAGTGACAGCTGAGGTCACACAGAATCCTCCAGAACGTACTTAGTTCTTGCACCATTTTGTTCAAATCAATGAGTATCTGTAATCCTTATTCATCTGTGAATGAATGAGTAGATTGCTCTTTAAGTCCCTTTTACCTTGTAGTTTTAAGGTCATTTTCTAATCACTCTGTAAGGCCCAAATATATAGACACAGCTGGGGGCCTCAACAGGTAGTGAATTCACAGCCTGAAGAGTCATTTGCATCCATTTTCTTGACCCTCTAAAGCAGAGACAATCTTCCAAACCTCAAGATCGATAATATTCCTGAAGTTGATGGGAAGGAAAAGAATGTACTGACCACCAACCGGGCCTGTACTTCTATTTAATTATTTATATGCTACAAAACAGAGATTCTGGGACACTATCTCCATATCTCCTCCTCAACATATAATAGAAGGTGTGGAGGCTAAAAAATGGTCTCTGAGTTGAAAAGAAAACTTAACCTATCTACACACCTGAAATCATCTGACTGGTAAAACACAGTGAATCACTTAGATTTCTCTTACTCTTGGTTGAGAGAACTAATAAAAACTGTCTTAAAGAGGAAAAAAGGAAGAATTCATTGGCCCATGTCATGGAAAACTCCAAACATACATATATTTAGCTTTGGGGGCCCAACTTGATTCCAGGCTCACATGAAGTTGTGAGGCTCATCCCCAGCTCTTTTCCCTCTGAAGTGGGTCCATTTGAAGCTCCATGTGGTACCCAGAGGGCTGTGGCTTCCTACACACTTCCACATCAGGAGGAAAGGAAAACAAAGCTGCCCCTGTAAACATATCAGCCCATCAAACTGGTCACAACTGACTCCCCCTGTCCCTGAACTCATCACTAGAAACAAAGGCATGGGTTATTGTGATTGAATAAACTATCCAAACTTATGGACTCAGAAAAGGTGCTTATTCAAAAGAGATCGGAGGCCAAAGAAGGAGGAAGAAACAATAGCTATGCATAATAAAAGAGTTTAATTCTATATATGGTTAGAAATAACAAAATTTCCTAATCTCATCCTTCCAATATCATTAGTTTTTTACACTTAATTCAAAAGCCAAACCTTCTGTTTACCAATGAATCTAAAACCCATTAAAATAATAATGATAGTGGTACTAATAGTAACAAAAAGAGCAAAAACAGAAAATACTGAGTTCTTACCTTGGACCTAGACACTCTGTTGTTAAGCATTTTACATGCATTATTTCATTTTCTACTCATCTAACCTCATTTCATAGATCAGGAAACTAAAGTTTAGAGAGGTTAAGTCACTTGCCCAAGATCACATACTAATAAAGAATATAACTGGAATTCAAACCAAGATTCAACTCAGAAACCATGTTCTTACCCAAAGAACCGCTGTCTCTCTCTCAATAACATCTCCTAAGCTGAGGCTCTGAATTCCTTTTAATGGCTCCATTCCTGAACCTTAATATGTGGAAACTAGCCTATTACTATTCAAATCAGCCAGGTGTGACTATCTTTGATTCAAAAAAAAAAATACCACCAAACATTTGCAAGGTGCTTTCCTATACTTGAAACAACTGACATCAAGTCTCCAGGGAGTGAGAAGCAGGTTCTCAGACCCAGCCGGAGCTGCCAGAGCTGGGAGCTGACTTCAGTTATTCATCTGGACAGCAGCCACAGTGGCCTGATTTCGGTTACTCACTAGAAATTGTCTCATTAAAGAAAAATCCCCTGTGCTTCTGCACTTGGAACTGTGCCAACAGACAGCTCAGTAGGAACCAGTTCCAAAGAGTATAAACATCAGCCATAAATTGACAACCAGAAAATAATAGAAAACTCTTTATATATAGCATGGAAGGGAGCAAATTTACAGATCCTGCTATGATGTCAATACATAATATAACCAGTAATTTCTAATATTATTTCAGGGGAAAATTTTTTTTAATTACATTTCTTAAGCAAAGAAGTTCACTAACAAGATTCTACTTAGTTTTATTACCAGAAAGCCAGAAATGTTTTTGTTTCGTTTTTTTTAAAGAAAGTCAATGGTTTTTCAAAACATGAACAGAATTCAGAGAGGAGCTGTAGGGCTCTTAAAAAGGCATCCATGCTCCCCACACCTCAGCAATCTTAACAAGGACTCCATTTCTTTCAGGAAATTTTTCAGTATTTAACAACCCTAAAGATTTAACCTCAAAGACTCTGCTGGCTCCTAAATGAATTCAAGTTACTGAGCTCATTTCTCAGAGTTTGTGAATGAAGAAAGGGGTGACAGAAAATGTTCCAAATGACTCTACTTTTTGTTGATATTGGTTGAGTTTGGGGATTTTTGTTTTGGGGGAGGATTATTTTTTGAGACAGTCTTATTATATCACCCTGGAGTGCTATGGCATCATAGCTCACAGCAACCTCAAACTCTTGAGCTCAAGAGATCCTCCTACCTCAGCCTCCCTAGTATCTGAGACTATAGGCATACAATACTATGCCTGGCTAGTTTTTTCCACTTTTAGTAGAGACAGGGTCTTGCTCTTGTTCAGGCTGGTCTTGAACTCCTGACCTCAAGCAATCCACCTAGAGTGCCGGGAGTACAGGCATGAGCCACTGTTCCCTGACAGGTGTTGGTTGAGTTTAAATCGAAGTGAATTAACATTGAGTTAAGCTTTCAATGCTAGAAAGCAAAGGTAACACTGAAAGGCAAAATATCACAAGACCTTTCAAGTGCCCAAAATGTATGTTCTTGACCATTATAAAAGGAAAATTACCTTTCATTTGTAATTATCATTTTTTCCTAGGATTTTCCAATGGAAAACATATCCATACCAAGCCTAAAATTAAAAATAGATTTCCTAAATCCAAAACCAAGGGAAAATTTAGACAAATATTAGAGAGCAGAATATACATACCACAGTCCAAACGGGGATGAGGGGGTAGCTAAAAACAGACTGCATGTGTATAGACAAGAGTCTGTGAAACACTTACCTATTTAGAGATATTAACTTTTTTTTTTTTAAGACACGGTCTTGCTCTGTCATCCAAATTACAGTGCAGTGGTGTCATCATACCTCACTGCAACCTCAAACTCCTAGGTTCAAGTGATCTTCCTGTCTCAGCCTCCTGAGTAAATGGGACTATAGGTGTCTGCCAATACAGCCAGATAATTTTTATATTTTTTCTAGAGACAGGGTCTCCCTCTTTCTCCGGCAGGCCTCAAACTCCTGGCCTCCAGCAATCCTCCTTCCTTGGCCTCCCAAAGTGGATGAGCCACTGTGCTCTGCCCCAAAGTTATAATCTTTAACCACCATTACACTGCAGACCCATGCAATGTGCTCAATATTTCCTTTCTTTCTAAAGTATTAATAAAATTAGATCCCAAGTGACAGATTATTTGTGTTTTTTAATTTAAAATTCTTTTGGTTCTCTCCCATGAGTTCATCCTTTCCCCTGACCATGCACACAACGGTGAGTCCCAAAATATAGAGAAAAGACAAGAAAAGCAAACAGTTGAAAAGTCAGAGTCCTGAGCTCCAGATCCTGCTCCCATCCCAGGCAATGAGACCTTAAAATCACTCTCTAACCTCTCCATCTTTTGGGTTCCTTATCTGAAGAATGTTTCTGCAAGATTATTATGAGAATCAAATGAGCTGAGGAATATTAAGCACTCTGAAAATGCCAAAATGCTATAAAAACATTAGGTCCTGTTAGCACAATTAATATATTCCTAGGCAAAAAGGTGCCATGTGTACCTGAATTCCAGATTTACCCTTTGCATGAACCAAAGCAGACAGAAGAACACACAGATGGTTTTCAAGGGAAAATGTAATTAACTCCTAACGAATGTAGGAAAATAACTTGCCCACATACTATTAAAACATATACTCACAATTGCAGAAATTATTTTGTCTCTAAATTAACACTCCATATTCTTTCAACTTAAAATTTTAAGCTGCATGAATTATTCCAATTCCACCATGCACAAGCTAGGATGTGTAAATGGGGGCCTTAAGAGTGTCCACACCGTGGGACTGACGTGAAGCCTGCACCAGCACTGCGTGCATTATGTGCTAAGTGAATATCTGCCCATGGCACGGTGGTGGGGGAGCCAGCCAGATCTGGGTTCCAACCATTGCTCCAACTTCTATTAGATATATGATCCAGAGTGTGATTTTCTCACATGTATGATGAAAATAACAGTACCCACCCCATAAGGCTGTTAAGAGAATTTTAAAAATAATACACACATGAAGATTGAAAAGACTGACCATTGTAAGTATTCAGTAAGTGGTGGTGTTGGTGATTCCCTTTAGAGTAGATAATGTTTAATACTAATACTAACAGTACTGGTATATGATGGAGTAGTATCACATATTCTTTAACTTACAGTGGTTTCTGTAAGTCAAATACGGTTCTAAAGAGATAGCTGCAGTAGCGAACCTTTGCAATAGCAAAAATGACTTCCTAACAGCAAACATAGGTTCAAGTTCACAAATGCAGGCCTAAGATTAACTGTTTTAGATTTACCATAGCCAAAAGATTTTAAGTAGCCAGAAATACATTTATCCTTAAGAAGCACGCAGTTTACTCATTTACATTCATTTTTTTTTATAACCCCAGTCTCCTACAAACTTTCCATAACCAATCTAGTATGTAATGTTATTCCACTAGAACAAAGCCATGCATTTTTAAAGTATTCATATAATTTTCCAAACTTGATCAATACCATTTCTTGTAAAGCTGAATGAAAAATGAAGAGCTCCATAATGAGTTTTCAAAAGTCAAGACTTTATCTGTTTAACTTCCCCAATTCGTTTTCATTTTTCATTTCCCCAAAAGAGAGGTCACAAGGAAGAAAAGCCAAAGATTTAAAAGGAAGGAGGGAGGCCACTGTGGTGGCTCACACGTGTAATCTCAGCACTTTGTGAGGCCAAGGTGAACGGCTCCCTTGATCCGAGGTGTTCAAGACCAGCCCAAGAGGGGAGGGAGGGTAATTGGTGGGGCCACACCTATGGTGCATCTTAGAAGGGTACCCGCGAACCTTACTAAATGCAGAATACAAATGTCTTCATATAACAACTGAGAAAATGCCAGGAAGTCTATGTTAATCAGTTTGATGAAAATAGTTCAGATTGTATATGAAACCAGCACATTGTACCCCTTGATTGCACTATTATACACAGCTATGATTTAATAATAGACAATAAAATTAAAAAAAAAATTAAAAAAAAATCACTTGCACCTAAACCCTGACCTCAGCATGTAATTCTATGGGAACTCAAAATAACACACTTTCAACAGCAAACAAGGGCAGCACCTATAGCTCAGTGGGTAGGGCACCAACCACATACACCCAGGCTGGTAGGTTCGAACCTGGCCCAGGCCTGCTAAACAACAATGACAACTACAACAAAAAAAGTAGCCGGTGTTGTGGCGGGCACTGGTAGTCCTAGCTACTTGGAAGGCTGGGGTAAGAGAATCGCTTAAGCCCAAGAGTTTGAGGTTGCTGTGAGCTGTGATGCCACAGCACTCTACAAACAGTGACAGAGTGAGACTGACTGTCTCAAAAAAGAAAAAAAGCCAGCTTATTCTCAAGGGTGAACATCAGAGAACCAGGCTGCAAAGTTTCTTCAGGTCTGCACAGAATGATTTGTGTGGAACCCCTGACTTTTTTTTAAATACATGTATTTTATTATTCTTCATTACATTATTCTCACCCCCACCCCCCAGTGGTAAGACAGAATTTATTTACAGAAAAGAATACAGAAAACACTAAAGCTCCTGGTAGAGGGAGAGAACTCAAGTGGGGAGAGAAAAGCTCTCTCCGTTTCTCTCCCAGTCTTTCCCCGCCTTTAGGCCTTTAGTCTCAGGGTATATATAGGTGTATGGGTTCCTTGGCCAGGAAACCAATGAATACAGTCCCTTCCGCTGGGGGCAAGGTGAATGAATGTATCAATGAATGGATACAGTCCATTCATGGAAATGAGGCCTAGGAAATTCATGTGAAATTGACCTCAGCATAAGAAATGGGGGTTCCACATTTAGTCCTAAGTGTAAAGTGAAGGAAACACCAAGGCACAGGAGTCTCCTCGGCAGTTGTCCAGCCTTTTTGGCTATTGGAACCTCCAGTGGGGGTTGGAGGTCCCCCTCCTTGCCAGTCATCGAGCCCACTGGCTCTTCAGCTGGCTGCCACAGTACTGACACCACCAAGGAGGAGGCGGCGTGTCTGCCAGCTCCGCTGAGCTGGCTAGGGCGCCAAATATCCTGCATCAATTCTCCCTCTCCGAGTAGAAACTCTAACTGCTGTTAGGGAAAAGGGGCAAAGACTCTATCTAGCTGCTTCCTGCTGAATCGGGCGATGATAGAAGGGGGCAGTTAGGGAACCCCTGACTTTAATGCTCAGCCAAGTTGTCAATCACATGTGACAATCACAGAAAGACATTTCCAGCTAGGCAAGAGTTTGGAAAATTCTCATCTTTAAAACATTTCCTGGAATAGGGAAGGACCAAAAAAAAAAAAAAAAAGGGAGGTGAACCAAAAAAATAAAAATAAAAATGAGGAATTTGTGGTATTCGATGATTCCTAATCCAAGCCAGACAGGCTTCTTATTGTTCACATTTTACTACTTTCTTACCTGAAACATTAACCATTTCTCTCCATTTTAAAGAATGATTTCCATGATGGAATTCCTTCTTTGAGCAGGTTGTGAATGTAATAGAGCTAAACTGTAGCAATTGCTCACTAGCCAGCAGCTCCTGTCCCGAGATGGTTTCCATGCAATCTCTCACTTAGTTCTCACAACAACTTGATGAAGCAGGTGGCACCGTTATCCCACAAGAGGAAACAGAATCACAGAGACAGGAACTTCCCCAGGATGATGTAGCTTGTAAGCAACTGGGCAGATCCGGACACTGCAACCTGGCTCTCAATTCTTGCTCTTCACCACTAGGCCTTTTTTGATTCTTTCGAATTCCCAAACACAAAGGCTGGTTTATTCTCTCATTCTGCCATGGGCCATTAAGAATGAACACTGTGTCAGGAACTAGAAACCATTGCCATGTGTTTTCCTCCCATCTCGCATTTAAATAGCTCCAATACAATGGAAGGGAAGTTGGTGTTGACCCCAAAGATGATGCCATGAGGGGTCATGAGCTTTCTAGGAGTAACCTAAAAATAGCAGCCATAATGAGTGGCTGACTCTAGCACAGGACTTTCCAATGGAAGTTTCTGTGATGCCGAGCGTCCTATAGACATGCTGTCGAATGTGGCAGCCAATAGCACACGTGGCTATTGAGTAGTTGACATGTGCCCAGTGAGACTGCAGACATGAATTTTTTATTTTGTGAAATTTAAATGTCTTTAAATTCCTACCCTCCCGAGCATGTGTGTGGCTGTAAAGGAAGTGCCCTCATGCCCTGCCCCTCCCGTCTCTGATCTTGCTGGCTCTACTGGTGTAGCTGGCCATAGCTCCAGAAGTGTCCTAGATGCTACAAGCATTTAATCTGAATTACACTTTTGAATATATTTAACCGCTCTTAAGCAATAACTTCAAGCACTCAAATGATATGAACAAATTTGAGATGTCTACCTACAGCCTGGTACGATCTGGTTAGCTTGTTTTAATGCCCGACTTCGCAAACGCTCTTCTGCAGCCATCTCCTTAGAAATGGAGAGCACTGGGTGGCGCCTGTGGCTCAAAGGAGTAGGGTGCCAGCTCCAAATGCTGGAGGAGGCGGGTTCAAACCCAGCCCCGGCCAAAAACAGCCAAAAGAAAAAAAAAGGAAAAAGAAATGGAGGGCACTCTGAGGTTACAAGGTAAATGTAATTTAAGAACAAAAACCAAAGTCTTACTGTTTACCTCTATTTAAATATCTGAATCTGAATTTCCCCCATACTCTGAAACCAAAACAAACATTCATAACTAAAGTGGAAAGACCTGGGTTATGAGGGTCTTAGCACAACGTGGTAACATTCATCCCTAACTCACAATTCCATTTTTGGAGTTCAACCCGTCTCACAATTCTCTTTGAGTACCTTTTAAAGAAATTAGTTTTAGAATTACAGTTCATAATTTCTAAATTACAAAGTAAAGGTATTCAAATGTTCTTTTGCTGCTTTGCATACATAAATGCCACATCATGTTTTATTTGGAAAAGAAAATATTTCCTTGCTTAATTTAAAAGTTTGACTGTCAGTCAGTATGAACACAGGGTGTCTGGTAAGCTGTAAGTTATAAGTTGAACTTTCCACTCCTCCACTGAAGGGTTCTTTCTTTCCTTCTTTTTTCCTTCTTTCTTCTTCTCCTTCTTTTTTCCTTTCTTTCTTCCTCTCTTCCTCTATCTTTCTCTTTGAGACAGTCTCACTCTGTTGCCTAGTCTAGAGTGCTGTGGCCTCAGCAGCTCAAACTGCTGGGCTCCTGTGATCCTTCTGCTTCAGCCTCCTGAGTAACTAAGACTACAGGTGCCTGCCACAATGTCTGCTGAAGTTTTATAGTTTCAGTAGAGACAGGGTCTCACTCTTGCTCAAGCTGGTCTTGAACTCCTGAGCTCAAGCGATCCTCCTGCCTCAGCCTCCCAGGGCACTGGGATTACAGGCGTGAGCCACCACACCAGAGTTCTTTCCTTTCACCCACCTGGCAGTATGTCTGTCTATATGAAGCTGGAGAGGGAGAAGGGAGGATACCCTGGGTTTCAAATCCACCAGGGTAAAGGCCACATGATAATAGTGAACCCACTGTGTGGGCCATTCAGCACCTTTGGGTGGGAGCACTTCTCAAACATTAGCACAGCCTGGCTAAAAAGCAGCAAAGCCCACCCCAGGGACAGAAAGCCAAAACGTCTGTGAGTCGTCACAGAGAGAAAGACTATTTAACAATGCCTCTCTCTCTCTCTCTCTCTCTCTCTCATCTAGCTTACTTCTATTTCCTTACCTTTAGAACTGATTTTCCTCTCGGGACCACCTGCAATTTGAGTGCCTGCCTACCTTTTTACATTGATGAATAACTGTGACAATTGCTTTTGCATTTTTAAACATACACAAAACACACAGCCAACAACATTGAGACTGCAGTTGCATTTCAATATTTGAAAGAACTTGCATGCCAACCGGGACTTATTTGGTGCATGTCTATGAAAACTGAGACCTGAGATGAAAACGCCGTTGGTAAAGAACTTGAGCGTGAGCACCTGGAATGATGCAAGAGGGATCCCCAGGGTGGGGGGTACACTTAACTGTGGTTCATCAGTGTGAGCGAACCCTCCAATAGGCTTATTTCTTTGCTTATTTGATCCTTGTCCACACTTGCTTATCATAGGACAATTTCTCTAACCACCTTTTCTCTTACAACGCCCTGAAAAAAAAAAAAAAAAGGAAAAAGGAAAAGAGAAAAAGAGACTGCTTTATTTTGCAGCTAATTTGCTGTAAGCGCATAGCCCAGCTGCTCACAGTGAAGTAAAAGAGGAAATGGGAACAGAGGGAACCTTCTAATGAAGGGGGAGGGGGACGGGGATAGGGAGATGGAAGAAATGGCTAGGCGCTATTAGTATGATTAAAGGCAAGCAAAAACCAGGCATGAGCAGAGACGCTCGTCTTGAGCCCAGGAACAGAGACATAAAAAATAAAAATTACTGAAGAGCCGATAATTTGCTCAATGTGGGGTTTCAACTGGCCAAAAGAAATCTCTCCTACTTTTCCGTTACACAAAGTTGCATTTTAGATTTTGCTCTTGAATGTCTGTTACCATTGGTTCATTGTCTGTTATCCTGTGAAGACAATGGAGAATTCTAAAGGCGGATATAAAACTTAGCAGTTCTGTAAGGAAGAGTTCAGAGTGGCTGGTTTAAGTGAATAAATGGAGAAAAGTTTAAATGACACCATTTGAGGACCCCTGGAAAAACGGGACACTACAGACTTAGCAGATGACTCTGCATGCCTCATTCTTACAAGATGTTGCCTTTTAAAAATAAGAAAGAGCTCAGTCTTTATTGCATCTTTTCCTGTGTCTGCCAACTCAGGGCGCACGCATGCACGCGTGCACACACACACACACACACACACACCCTTAACAAGACCCCCCCAACTCCTTCCCCTGGAGACCACATCAGAATGGGGTCTACTTAATCCTTTTGTACTTTTTCAAACTGCAGAATATAATATTCATATGGAAATGAAGAATTTTCTGAACTTCCAGCTGTCATTCTTTAATAGTGTAACCCATTATGTGGGGAAGGGAGGAACAGCTTATGGGCTAGAGGAGAAAACAAATAGGCTTAATATTTAGCTTTACGTAAAAGTACTGAATTGGTCTGTATGATAATAGTGCCAAAATAATTAATTTGAGCCTGGCCTTCTCCTTTGCCAGTGAGAGCAGGTTGCTGTGTTTGAAGGCTTCTGTGAAACCCTAAAAGGACGGGCCCATCATCACGTTAAGCTCAGGTTCCTCTCGCATATTCTGGTGAAGGCTAAGGAGTAATTTCCTCTGGCCAAGCGAGTCTCCATTCAACTGGCTTCAGAATCCTTATTTGGAGAATTACTTCAGGGCCAAGGGAGCTTGTTGTCCCACTTCGCTTTCTGTAGCACACCTATCTTCAGAGGAACTAACAATGTCAGTTGCTATCTCATACCAATGGTGGGCAAGTCCAGGGTCCTTGGTTTTAATCCCACTTCGTAACTTGGAGTAATTCCTTGACCCTCATGGTTAGTGACAAGTATCGCAGGACACTGTAGTGAACACAACACTCTTTTTATTTGATGGCAGATGGAGATTAGAAAATATTCCCCAAAATTTGAAAATAAATAATAAAAAACTAAAATGTACTCCATAAAATTAATAAAGCTTAAGTACCCAAAGTGACACATTTGCAAATTGGCCAATAGAACATCTCAGATCTAAGAATGATAAGAATGGGAATGATAAAGAATGATAAAACAATACAATAAGAATGATAAAACAATAATTAAGAAAGAGCCAAAATGTACTTGGCCAACAGAACATCCAGATCTAAGAATGATAAGAATGATAAAACATCCAGATCGAAGAATGATAATACAATAATTAAGAAAGAACCAAAATGTACTTCTCCTGTCTTTGAAAAACTTTGAGCTTTAACAATGGAAATTTATTTTTTGAAGTGTCATTGACAGGGAAGAAAGAACGAATAAAATTCGTTTGGAAGCTTACTAAAATGTTGATAGAGAAAGAGAAATTATTCTGCTTTTGAAAGTTTGCTGCCTACACAACTACAACAGGGACTCGACCTAACAAATGCAAATATCATGACTAAATTATTTGTACTCTCACATTAATCTGGAAAAAAGAAAGTTTGCTCTCTCATTTTCTCAGCACTCGGGCACCTGAAACTCTTGGTGTGCTAGCCCAAAAGATGATGGATGTCTATGTGAGCAGAAAACTTGGGAAAATGCCAAAAATCTAAGAAAAGAGGGATGGGGGAGTACTATACAGCCATGAAATAAATGAGGAATAACTCTCCATAATACCGAGGTGTGATCACCAGGACATATTTTATTAAGGGAAAAAAAATTAGGTGAAAAAAGTGGGCAGTTTGTTACTGTGTATTTAGGAAATGGAAAGAGTGCATATATATATATATATATATGTAAACAGGCATGCATCACTCAATGACCGAGGGGTACATTCTGAGAAATATGTCGTTATGCAGTATCGTGCAAAAATCATGGAGTATACTTACACTAACCTACATGGTATACACGTTTTTTAAATTTATGTATATTTTCATATGGAAAACCAAATGTACCAGTGCCATTACTATCAATCATGTCCCCTACTAATATCGATACCAAGTGCCGTATGTCATATGTCGCACTGCTGTTTATGCTCCGTTCTAATCTCATGGGACCACCAATGTACACACACGTAGTCTGTCCTTAACCTAAACATCATATACTATACAGAGGGTGCCAAAAAATGTATGCACAATTTAAGAAAGGAAAAACCTGTATTAAAATTATAAT
The DNA here is from genome assembly GCA_963573935.1 of Arctocebus calabarensis. Classification (NCBI taxonomy): domain Eukaryota; kingdom Metazoa; phylum Chordata; class Mammalia; order Primates; family Lorisidae; genus Arctocebus; species Arctocebus calabarensis. The sequence goes on from CAUYON010061592.1 coordinate 22,197, forward strand.
ACTCAGTGTATACCAGTACCAAAAGATGTATACAAGTCATGTTGAACACCTCCCGTAATTGCAGAAGTCAGCTGTATCTTTAGCCTTACAAATTTAACACGGATTTTTCCTTTCTTAAGATGTATATACATTTTTGGCACCCTCTGTATTTATAAATTACATGTTTGTGTAAAACAATTGTGTAATTGTTTGTGTAAAACAATGTAATTGTCAGAAGTGATTTTGTCTTCCAGGGGATATTTGGTAATGACTGGAGACACTTTTAGCTGTCACAACTAAGGAGATGCTAGTGGCATCTAGTGGGTAGAGGTCAGATGCTGGTAACCACCCGACAACACACAGAATGCCCTCTCCTCCCATAGTAATTGCCTAGACTAAGAAACCAGGAAACGAAACTAACAACTTACAACCACCTGATCTTTGATAAACCAAACAGAAACATACACTGAGGGAAAGACTCCTTATTCAATAAATGGTGCTGGAAGAACTGGATATCCACATGTAAAAGACTGAAACTGGACCCGCACCTCACCCCCTCACAAAAATTGATTCAAGATGGATAAAGGACTTAAATTTAAGGCAAGAAATGATAAAAACAAAAAAAAATCCTCGAAGAAAACATAGGAAAACACTGGAAGATATCGGCCTGGGGAAAGACTTTATGAAGAAGACTACCATGGCAATTGCAGTAACAACCAAAATAAACAAATGGGACTTAATTAAACTAAAAAGCTTCTAGACAGCTAAGGAGACAACAACCAAAGCAAATAGACAATCTACACTATGGGAAAAGATGTTTGCATATTTTGAATCAGACAAAAGCTTAATAACTAGGATCTATAGAGAACTCAAATTAATCCACATGAAAAAAGCCAATAATCCCATAGATCAGAGGTTCTCAACCTGTGGGTCACGGCCCCTTTTTAACCATGAAAATACATTGCATCATTAGGAGGGTTGAGAACCACTGCCATAGATCAATGGGGAGGAAAGATGAACAGAACCTTCTCTCAAGAAGACAGACGAATGGCTAGCAAATATTTGAAAAAATGCTCACCATCCTTAATTATTAGAGAAATGCAAATCAACACCACCCTGAGATATCACCTAACCCCAGGGAGAATTGTCCACATCACAAAATCTCAAAACTGCACATGCTGGCACAGATGTGGAGAGAAAGGAACACTTTTACACCACTGGTGGGACTGCAAACTAATACAACCTTTTTAGAAGGAAGTATGGAGAAAACTTAAAGAACTCAAGCTAGACCTCCCATTTGATCCTGCAATCCCATTACTGGGCATCTATCCAGAAGGAAAAAAAAAACTTTTATCATAAGGACACTTGGACTAGATAGTTTATTGCAGCTCAGTTTACAATCACCAAAATGTAGAAACAGCCTAAATGCCCCCCAACCCAGGAATGGATTGATAAGCTATTGTACATGTATACCATGGAATACTATTCAGTCATTAAAAAAAAAATTGAGACTTTACAGCATTTGTGTTAACCCGGGTGGAAGTGGAACACATTATTCTTAGTAAAGCATCACGAGAATGGAGAAGCACGAATCTTATGTATTCAACTTTGATATGAGGACAATTAATGACAATTAATGACACAGTGGGGGTGGGAAAAGGGGAGGAGAGCAGAGAGAGAGAGAAGGAGGGGAGTGGGATCTCAGTGTGAGACACATCTTGTACCCTCAATGAATCACCAACAATAAATAAAAGAAGAAATTATGGATAGATTTTAAAAATAAGAATATAGAGTATATGAACAATACGATTAAGACCGATTCCACTTACACATATAGAATTTTGTATTTAATAAAGAGTACTCATTCTTTTTATGAATAAATAAAAAAGAGAAACCAAGATATACATGTGCATTCATCTCTGAAACCTAAAAATGGAAAGGCAAATGATAAAAATCCAGAAAACATTGCCTATGGTAGAAGGAAAAAAATAGGGTAGACAGAATAGAAATAGAAGTGAGACTTATTTGGTTATGCTTTGTTTTGAAGATTTGACTTTAAAATCTTATAAATATTTTACATAACTACCAAGAAAATCATCTCGTTTAAAAAAAAACCCTACAATTCATAAGCAAAGTGAGACCCACGAATCTGCATTTTAAGCAGAGAGCATAACCACACGAAGAGGAATCGGTGGCTTTAAAACACAGATGTCGACTGCACAGCCTAATGGGGGAGACCCTAAGGACGGAAGAACTGCAAACAAAAATGTTGCTTCAGTTATATTTTTGATGATCGTCTTGGCATTTTACTCCAAAACTATTTTGTGTGTATTACGAGTTGAAACAAACGAGTAATTATTTGGTGTCGTTAGAAGCGGGATCTGGGAATAGACAGAGATACAGATACGTGATAGAAGTGAAAGTATCATAGTCCTGAATTTACCTTGGAAAGATCAGTATAAAATTACAATATACAAAACGGTGTTTGTTTTCTTGCTCTTTCCACTCTGGAGGAATAGGAATAACAACCAACAGGCAACAGTGAGCACTTTTAGCACCCAGGTTGTGGCCATTAGATTGCATGTCCTGGGAGAAATGGGTGAAGTCTGAGAACAGAATACCCAAGATGAGCCTGGAACACCTTAGAAGCTGCTGAAGCTGCTATTGTCACGTAAAAGTCAAAAGCCAGTTCGAGGAGGCTCTCTGTGGCCATGCTTGGCACAATTAGAAGATAAACAAAAATTACAATAGTTTGAAACACATCAAAAATATTTACATCTATGAGTCCATTTAAAAAAATTAGTCACCTTTGCAGAACTTAAGTCCCAACTAATTATTCTGAAAATAAATTTTAAAAGTCAACCTTTAACCTGGATCTTCCTATGTAAAATGTACATTCGGGTAGCCAAATAGTTAGTGAAGCCAAATTTCTCTTTGTAGATGTATTTTAGATCATTATTAATGAACAAAGTAAGGTGAAGCTAGAATACTGCTCTTCCCAGTAAATTAATTATAATTATAGATTAGAAAAGTTTGAACACTATTTGATGATGTTAAATAGATTTTTCAGTTTTTAGGTTGATAATGGTATTTTTTTCTAAAAAACAAATTCCTCTATTTTAGAGTCATTAACTAAAATGCTTATGGATAAAAGGATATTAGGGGTGGAGAGGGAGTGAGCACAGCTGAAAGAACATGGGCCAAGATTGATGATCATTGCAAATGAGCAACGGCTGTGCACGTGGGGTTCATCATGTTATCTTTCTACTTTCATGTAAAGTTTGAGATTTGTATGATGAAATATTCTTTAAAACTTAAAAGTGAATAAAAGTAAAAAAGGGAAATGAATGCCCCTTCATGTCTCAATATATTGGGAACACGTTAACAGCAATCTGACTGGTGTTAACATGTGACCGTGGGAAACATACTTTGAGGAACAATTTGTAAGAGTTTTTAGAAGATTATCAAAGGAGCTTCCTCCCCACTCCACATACATTACGCCCACTCATCCTAGTCCTGAAAAGAATCTTAGTAAGAAGTTGTCTTCCTGCCCCATAGAAGTAAATTCCCATTTGCCCTGGAATATCCCACTCTGATGGGATCTACAAAAAGATAATAGCAGCTATCACTTACTGAGCACCTTCTATGTCCCAGGCCCTTTACATCTATTTGTTTTAATCTTTATTACAAGGAGGACATTAATATGCCCATTTCACAGATGAGGGAAGAAAGGCCCTGATGTCACTCACTCAGGGCCACACAGGTAATAAACATTTCACTCAGAATTTCCATGCTTCAAAGACTGCTCTGGCCCATGGGCCATAACAAATCCATACTTAGGTGCTTGGGCTAAGTTCCTTCTGTCCCCAAGCCCACAAAACTGTCATAACTTTCCATGCCTATGATCGTGAAACTTTGGGATGCATCATATTTTACCTGAGAAGACTGCTTAAAGCGTAGATGCCTGGGCAGAATCCAAATAAGAAGACCAGGGCCAAGAATCGGCATGCAGCAAAAGATTCTGTTGCAGATGGTATGAGCACATTTCTCAAATCCATCACCATCTTCAACTTCAAACCTAGGCTCAAGTATGACCCTAGACTCTTTGGCTCCTGGCAGCACACACTCTTACATGAAGAAATAGTTATTCAGCTTCTTCAGAATGTTTCATCATTCCTGTTCTCTCTTCCTCCAGAATAACATCACCACCACCACCATCATCACAATAATAAAGGCACGAGAACCAAACTTCTGAGGAGTCTCAGGCCCTGCCGACATTGACCGCCCTCCTTCAGGCTGGCCCTGGTGAGCTAAATTCACATTTACAGACACTCAGACTGTGATTGACCATTAAGGTCAACAGCTTGATCCTTTCGGTTCAGCTCCAGGTCTACGAGAACCGAAAACTTCCCAAGTGCCGAGGCTCGTGATACAGCAGGCACTACAGAGATGAATGGGACACAGACCTTCCTTTGGAAACCTTGTCTAAAAGTTTCTAAGCGATCGTGACCTGAAGCAGGGCTTTGAAGTCAGCTACACAGAGGAGAGGGAAACTTCTGTACAGAACACACAAAGCAGCAAAGTCCCAGAGAGGCCGGACGACCCGCCTGTGGTCACGCTGCTATCTCCTCTTTCAGCGGCTCACGGGACAATGAGCTCCGTTTCTTAGAAATGTACAACATCAAGGCCTGGAGGAATTAAATATTCATTTACCTGTGATCCGTCAAGACTTCCGCAGCCTCCCCCAGGGACTCCGGTTGACAGTGTAAAACTCTTCCCACAATCCGATTCATTTTTGCTCAGGATTTATCAGCCACAAAAATGGGTTTAACCTTTTGAGCTTTAGTTTGGCACCTCATGCATTTCCACCCTCAAATGCTGTCTCCCACCCCATCTGGCTGTGGCAAGACTCCTTCAAAGACCAGACATCTCTAAAATTAGGCCTCGGCTGAGATTTATGCTGATTCTCTTGATTCAGTCCAGACTTGTCAACTTCCCTGGAAGCAAGCAGAACGTTCCATAAATTACTGCAGCCTTTTACCCACCAAACTATTTTTAAAGGGTGGTCTATATCAAATGCAATTAAATCTGAATTGTTGCCTCAATAACTCTTCCTTCTTTCTTTTCTCATTCGCTTCTGTGCCCAAGTGTATTTTGCTTGTAGTACTTAAGAGCTTAGTTGTCGCTTTTGTCAGCCTCTGGAGAAATGCAAAGAGCAGTGGCACTTTTTGTTCCCAGAGGTGTGGAAACAAAATCTCAGCGCGTCACTTCTTAACACATACCCTGGGTATCTTTCAGGTCCCGTCTTTAGAGAACACGCTGGTGTTAAGAGAGATGCCGAAGAAGTTGGGCTCAAGGGGAGTTCCAGGACCCAAGAGCGGACACAGGGGGCTCCATCAGTTTCATCAACATGCACACACATGCTGAAGCCTCTGCTCCCTGACACAGGAGTAGCCACTTTTCACCTCTCAGGAGGTCTTCCCTGTACAGGTGCCAGCAGGCCACGCAGAAGGAACCCCGAAACCTCATCCCTTCCTCTCACACATCAGAGCACGCTCGGGATCGTGTCTCGGTGAGAGAGGATGTGTTTAATGAAGGGTCCATTTTGTTGTTGTTTTACTGCTGACAGCTTGCAAACCTCACACCTTCCCACATCTGGACGAGCTGAGAAGACAGTCTGGGTGCTCTGTCCTCAAGCATCCGGGAGCTCACACCCCAGCCCCACCTGGGAACCACAGTGGAATCCCGAGCCAGCCTCCTTTCCCTGCTCCAATACTTGCAAAGTCACTTCAGACCTGCCCGAGTGGCCTGCCCTGCTCTTCCCAGAGACCAGGATTGTGTGATAAACTTTTTCCTGTCTTCTTGGTGTGCAAGAGGCATTAATCTTGAAATCTGTTTCCAGAAGTGACCAGAGTGATGTTTATCCTCCCACCTGACACCTCCATGTCTCCAAAACAGGTCAGCAAAGGACAGGAAAGACACATGGGCATCTCTCCTCCCGGTTGGAGACATGAGCATGGCCCCAGATCACGCTGAGAGATGCCCGGCCACAGTGCCGCTTCTGTGGTGCACCAGCCATGGCCTGGTCCCTCCTGGCCACACTCACTTGTGCACTTAGCCACCTAAGTCCTGGCCCAAGCCTTCTCCACAGAGCAGGCCACCTGAGATACCACATCACTCTCTCTTGCCACCCACAGCCCAGTCCTGCCACGAGTTCAGTGTGAATTAATAAGATGCCCTTTCTCGAGATACTTTATTATCATCTGCCAGAAAAAGATGGTTGTAGCCATATAAATCTAGGTTGATTGACACAGGAGTGGCTCCCCTGGAGTTATGCAATTCACAATCTGTAGAACCACAAGCAGAGGCCCCGATCCCACCAAAGCTATTCCAGCCCTTTCCTGAGTGTCTGCAGGGCATGCGCTCCCACCACACTCGGCAGCCTGGCCAATTTCAGACTTCTGCCATATACACCATAGCACCCCTCCTGTTGGAGGAAGGGGCCAGTGCCTTATCGTCAGCATCCCTCAGGTGAGAGCTCACCGTCCCTGAGCTCTTCTCCATAGAGACTACTATTCTGACTGGATACTTTTTCATTGTACGGGACTGTCCTTTGCACGCTGGGACATTTGACACACCAGAAATCAGGAACCAATTATCAGAGGCGTTCCCCAGTTATTGTGGAAAGCGAAATATCCCTTCCCACATCTCCTAATGTGCACCGAAGTGATGGTGTCCCCTGTCCCCACCTGTTGCATCTGTCTCTGTCTCCAGGCTACACCCTGCAGGAGGGCAGCATCTCACCTCCCCCTGCCCCTGTGGAATCCCAGGGCCGGCACAATGGCTCTCTAGAGCACCTGGCATTTGAGTTGAGAAAGAGCAGAACAAACACCTGCACACACCTCCTCACCTCACTTGCTAGGAAAAAGCCAAGACGAGCTTTCCTGCACCGCAGCTCAGGGGGCCTCGTTCCTTACCCTCTGCCCTCAGGGGGAGGGCATCCGCATCCACTGTGCCATGGGCACACTCCTCACCACGCAGAAATGCTGAGCACTGCAGACTCATCCCATTTCCTCGTGATTCATAACAGGTCACCCTTTCCCACTCCTGGAGAACGAGAGAGCAAGTGCCTCCTGCGTGGAAAGGGAAGAATGAGGGAACCCTATGCTGGTAGGTAGTAATAGCAACTCACCCATTAAAAAAAAAACTGGGAAATAATGCTGGATCTAAATTTCTACCTTATGTCCGCTTGTAGTTTTCAAAAGTTCTTCAAAATATTTCTATGCTTATTACCTCTAAATCCCTGGTGAAGAGAGATGGCTGGCGAGCAGGGTTAGCTGTCTATCCACCATCCCATTCCTTGCTAGCTGACCCTGGTTTGATCCAGGTACCCACTCTCAAAAGAAGTAACCCTATTCCCACCCTGGGTGTAAATCTAAGACAAAGGCTGACAAAGTACAACTCGGGGTCAAATCTGCTTTGCCAAGTGTTTTTGCATGGCATGTAGCTAAGAATGTGTCAACTTGACTACAGTGCCCAGATATTTGGTCAAACATTCACCTGGATGATTCTATGCAGGCATTTTTAGATGAGATTAACTTTGTTTTTAATTTTTTTAAAAATTTCTTCCTTATTTCTTCTAAAGGGGACAACATGAACACAGTCCCACACTGCTACAAATTACTCAGTTGAGTTTCCCACATTTGGGGAAATTGCAGGGGTCAGTACATCCAAAGTGCAATAAATAAGCCTCACCTTGGGAAAACCACCTTTATGATCATGGTACTTCCCCTGCCAGGGATGTATGAAATTGACATTTAAATCATTGGACTTTGAGCAAAGCAGATAACAACCTAGAAGGTAGGGGAATCTCACCCAATCAGGTGAAGGCCCAAATAAAACAAAAGAAAGATCTCTTCTGAGCAAGAAGGAATTCTGCCAGTACATGGCCTTCACACTTGAACTGCAGCATCTACACCTCTCTGGCTAGCCTACCTTCTGACCTACTCTGCAGATTTTAGACTTCTCAGCTCCTCATTACCACATAAGCCACTTCCTCAAATCTCTTCCTATTTGTTCTGCTATTCTGGAGAACTCTGACTACTAGATGGTTTTTATGTTTTAAAATGGTTACATAAGTAGCTTACATAATGCCCTTGCTTTTGCCTCATGGTTGGCAAAGCCTAAAATATTTATCATCTGGCCCTTTAAGAAAGTTTGCCAATGTTCAAAGCCCATCTTCTCTATCCTATACACCTTGCCAGTGACTGGCTTACAGATGGCTTCAGGGTGGCCAGTCAGATAAGAGGAAACTTCCTCTAGGAGCTTATAGGAAAGACTTCTTTGTTCATAAGAAGGGATAACAGGATATGAGGGTTGGAACTGCAGCAGCTATTCTGCAGACATGAGGTAAGCTGGTCTGAGAATGTGGCCACCTCATTAAGGAAGCCAAAAAAAAAAAAAAAAGATGAAAAATGTCCCCTAAGACATTGAGGAGCTATAGAATTACTAATCTATCTCAATCGTGTCCTTCCTGCTTCTGATAACCCAGGTGGAAAGGGAGAGCCAGAGAGTTTTCATTTCTTTGTCAACATGTCTGGTTAATTGGCAATAAAGCTGAAACTAGACAAGACTGGCTTGTCTGAACTGAGAGAACTTATGTTTCTAGCAGTGAGACAAAGACTAGCTTTTCATTAACACTGAGAGTAGCTAAGTAGATTCTGTGTTTCAAGGAAGCTGTTTCATAGCAAATAAAGACTTCATTCCCTACCCACTTTCCTTGCATTTATTTTAATTTTTATTAAATCTTTAAGGGACTAATTCATTGATATCTTCCCAAGAAAAAGAGTTTTGTAAAAATAGCAAGGTGTGCCCACACAAACAAGAGGAAATCCATCCCTGGCCCTGCCATACTGGGCTTTTGTTGTAATTACTCTATTTTTTTCTTTTTATTACTAGGACAAATAATTCAATTTCAGTAGGTACTATTGCAAGAATGTTCTAACAGGCAAGATTTTCTTGCTCTGTTATACTTCTCAAATGGTCATTTTCATGCTACAAGGTCATTCGTGTATCAGGTGTTCACCCACAATGCAGCCACCCTACTGGGGTCTGTTCTCAATGTACCCATTTCACAGATAGCACAGAAGAGGTTAAATGACTTTCCTCAGACTGTACAAAGTGCAATTCACTGTAGTCAATGCCACATAAAGAATAGAGGCAGTTACTAGGTCCTTCAAGCTAAGGCTGCCTCTTTTTGGCCTCATTCCTCAGAAAACTGACTCTGCCCTCCCACGAGTGTGTCTGTAGAGGCCTCATGGCCATGTGGGTGATTCACTGTGACTCTCTGCCTGGTCCTCCACATGTGCATCTGAGGTCCTAACATAGACCCACTTTTGCTTTGTGGACTTGATGCTCAGACATTTTTCAAGACTGGATCTAATGGGTAATCAAAAGAAATTGACAATCAGCCCAGCTTACAATCATGGTTTTGTTTTATTTCAAATCATCTCAGAATCCTGTACTTGTGACTTTGCATCATGTTAGAATTAAGTCCATTCTTTAGAATTATGGGCCTACAGATAAAGAACCACAGATGTGAGCATGGGAAGGGTTCTGGTGATCCTCTGACTCCAACCCTTGCTCTCCATTAATCCTCTCTAATTACATCATCTCTGTTTCAGAACATCCAGAGCTCATTGCTAGAAAACTCTTCCTAACATTAGAACAAAATTGTTCAGCCTGCCTGCTTTCACCAACAGGTTGTAGTTCTGTCTGCTGGGACATCCCTGAATGAATATATTTCCTCTTTCACAAACCATCCCTCAGCTATTTTAAGACTGCCACCTTATAACCCAGACTTTTCTTTCCCCCACTAAACATGCTCAGTTCCCTCATCCCTAAACCAAGGCACCTGAGTCCAGATCTGCTCAGGACTCTGAACACTCTTCTCTAGAGATGAGCTCCAGGAAGTCAAAACAATTTAACTGGGCATTAATATTCCCAAACTTCCCCCAAAGCTGAGTGTTTCCTAGATTCCCATTGAATAGAAGGTTTTGTCTATGGGCTCATTTCTTACGACCCTTTGAAAAGATACAAACTTAATTGTGCTCCTGTGACTATTCATGTGTGCCTATTCTTCCTAGAAAATCCTTGCATCTCAGTGTCAATCAGAATAGAATCCATTTCCCACACCAAGAAGCCCAGTTTCCTTCCTAACATCTTTCACAATGGGACTTTTGATAAAGGTTTATTTTGTCAACAATTATCACCCAGCATCTGATTTAAGATGCACAGTAAACATTATCACATTTAAAAATAAGTCAAAACTCGATGAATACGTGTGAACATTTATGAGTGAATTTTAAATTTCCATGCGGCGAAGGAAAGCGATCAGAAACCTCAGAGGCCAACCCCAACCAACACTAAGAATAAATGATAATATCACCTTAATCCTAACAAAGTACCTGTAATCCAGAGTCACTGAAGGAACCTTTGGTGATGATCATGAGCCAATAATTAATCAATCAACAATAACTTTTGAGGACTTACTCTGTGCCATGCAACATAATAACTTGGAGTGAAGTCAGCATATAAGCAAATCTGACCCAAGCCTAGCCTGGAGTTTGTCATCTGTTTGTGGAGCTAAGGACACCCCTTGGCATGAAGACATACCCACTAAGTAGTAGCCCATGGGGCAGATCACGAGTACAGAAGTCTCGTAAAAGGAGGAAGAGCTGACAACCAGCGTTTACTGTGTGCTCACTGCGCTGCACATTCCAGCCACTTGATTTGAGAATCCCTGGGCCATATGGGGATGAGAGAAATGAGTAAATGCAAGATGGCAACACATGCTCTTGGTCAAGCCTTCCTAGACCAGGAAAGGGAAAAGAGCCCCAAACAAAACTACAGAGTTAAAAACTTCCCCTTGCAAGTAGCTCCCAGAGCTACAAAGACGACGCTGAACAATGAACTTCCGAGCAGGGAATAGGGAAGGTGGAAGGGAGGGTGGACCAGCAAGCGAGGTGAGCAGAGGCTCTGAGTGCATGTGGGTGGCACCAGGCCGGGGATGCCTGGGGAAACCCACACACCTGCTAAAACAGAGAACGATGTCTTTGTCAAGGTGAGGGGGTTGGTACAGGCCAGCGCAGGGGCTCTAAGCTCTCCCTCCAAATTCTTGGCCTTCTGCGTTCCTGGAATCAGAGAGTGAAGTAGCCTTGTCCTTTCTCTACTACACATTTCGTTTTGAAGCTGAGGACATTCTAGTCCTGGAAAATTAAAGACTGAATAGGTGCAGTCTCTTCCCACCCAACCACACCCTCTGCGGAGCCCTGGCCCTGCTCAGCCTTTCCCCTGCCCCCTGCTGCTCTCTCGGTCTCTCGTGCACAGGAGGGGCTGCCGCAGCACCCTGTCTGCACACCGCAGTCCACAGCACCTTATATTCATACAAAAGCCCGTTACACTGCCACAGCTCAAAACTCACATGGGAAGGGAAATTAGCTTTGTGCTTAAGTAGCTATAAATAAAAGCCCCAAACTAGTGAAAGTTTCTAGATCTCCTTTTTATTTAAATGTTCCTCATTTATATGCAACCAATTCACAAAAGCCCACACACCAATCTGTAACGCACCTGGTCTTGTGAGAAGTTGCCAGTTTGGTAGTGTCGTGTTTTTTTCCCCCCACAATAAAAACTGCACAAGTTCACGTCCTGAGGGTACAACAGTCACTTTGCCCTCCCCCCCCCCCCGAAAGAATCCTCTGAACAAATAGGTTATAAAATATATCAAATGAAGCAGGCTCTATTCCTGATCTGTAGCAATGCCGGTCCAGGTACGTTTTAGAGAGTGGGGATGTCAAACAGTGCTGTCTGGCGTAGCCTGTACCACATGTGAACCTTCTCGAAATCAGTGCTGATCTGCTACACTGTACAGCTACCATCGCAAAGTACTGCAGACCGTGGTTTAAACGATAGACATGCATTTCTTCACAGTTCTGGAGGCCAGAAGTCTGAAATCAAGATAATAGGGTTTGCTCCTTCGGAGTCCCTCTCCGTGGCCAGTAGATGGCTACCCCTTGTGTGTTTCCTTCCCCTCTGCCTGCCTGTGTCCTAATCTCTTCTGACACAGTCACCAGTGGTTTTGGAATAGGGCTACTCTCATGGCCTCATTTGAATCCGATTGCCTCTTTAAAGATCTTATCTCCAAAGACAGTCATATTCTAAGGTGCTGAGAGTTAGGACTTTAGCATATAAATTTGAGGAGAGACACAAGTCAGTGATCATACCACTCAGCCCTCTGCCTTACCCCTAAATTCATGATCTCATATACGTAATACATTCACACCCACCCCAACAGCCCCCCCTTTCCACCATCAATGCTAAGACCTCTACCTAGAGCAGCTTTTAGGGAAGGAATTTGAAGAGGCAGAGAGACATTAAAATCACTTGCCATTCTCACTCTAGACTGACGTATAGGCCTGGCTTCTAGAACTAGAGGGAGGTTTTGGTTAACTGGGCTGTCGGGAGAGATGTGGTGCTGTCCCGTGGGGCTCTGCAACTCTGAACAATTCCAGAAAGGAGACTTTCTTCTAAGACCACTGCTTGGAACTCTAAGGGCACAGTGGGTGAACTTCTACGGAGACTGTACCCCCTATTGCCTCTTTCTCAAAAGGAACTGATCTCCTCGTAAGAAAGGCATACAGAGGGCTGATTCAGCTCGCCAAGGGTAAAAATAGCTAAGTGGGCAGCTGGAGTGGGACTTAGCAGTTCACCTGGTTTTGTTCTTATCAACTGCACCAGAGCACAGATCCAGGACTGCAAAGCTAGAAGCCATTGTAAAACCAAGGCTCTCTGAAAAGTGTCTGTCCGAAACTGAGAAGGAATGGAAGGCTTGCTCAGATTGAAAATAGACAGATGTTTTGGGAGCTTCTCCTGGAACAGCTGCCAGGGACCAGCAGTCAACAGGAAGGCCTGATGGCGCCAGTAGGTCAGGGAACATACAGCAGCCTGTGGCCAGCCCTGGGATTCCACCTGACCTCATATGAGGGGAAAGACTTGGGCTTCCCATCATCATTTACCAGCTTTCCGAAGTTCAGCACTCCCTGTGGCTAGGCTGATGTGCATTTGCAGGTCAAGTTCATTTCTGGTGATGCAAGACCGGGAGCCTTTTCAGTACAGAGCCACAATTGATATTGGAGCCACACACCTCCTTAGACACCTACGATTTCCCGTAACACCTGAAGTTGCAACTGAGCCCTTCGGTCTGACTCATCACAGGCAAGCAAAACAGCCTGGGAGTTCGCGAATGCCATTCTGGGGCTCTAAGAAATCACGCTCCGCAATCAAATCTATCAGGGAATAAAACAGTCAAGTGAAGGACTTGATAAAGGAGGAGGGAAGTAAGGCTTTTGGACTTGAGGAAAAGATACACCTACACACACACACACATTCATTTTTTAAGAGTGAACAAGAGACAGCTTGAGAATAGCAAACGTGCCCCAGTTTGCCCACCCTTAAATATTATTAAATGAATCTGTCATGTTGACAAATATCCCCCACGAAGGGCAGACTCAGCAGACAAGCACAGCCAGTGTGTTAGATTCCTGCTCCTCTCATATGCAAATTGTAGAATGCAGGAGGCCTATACAGTGTGCACATGAGGTCTAAAAATACCATGCCGGGTATCGGTGGGGTTGGCTTCCCAGGCGAGAGGGGCCCTGAGGCCTGGGTCCTGCCCAGGGGAGGGGCGGGGCCTCCGCCTGCACCGGGGCTAATTACCGCAAGACGGACGCCGGCAGCTGCTGGGCCTCGGCTGCCCATTTGCCAGCACGCTGCAAGGCAGCGGTTCTAACTTTAGAACTGCGCTCCAAACTTTGATCTAACAGCGCTGCTTGGCTTTAGGCAAAACACAAACTTGAGAGCTGCAACATGTTTTTTAAATCTTATTCCCCTGGCAGTTTAAGAATAAGGACAGGAATTATTTTCAAATGAGAATCTTTGACTGCATAACACAGGCTTCAAAAATTAAGGAGAAACACATGGCGGCTCTTATTATTAAATTTCCCTTGGAAAACAATGGTTTAAATTATGGGGGGGAGTGCGTTCAGTCTGATAAAACTTTGAAAAGGAAAGCCTGAAGTTTCAAATAAAAACTAATTCTAGTGTTGCTTTTCGTTTCTTTAAAGATCATTACCGAGTTTTTCTAGTCCCCTCGTTATCCCTCTATTTTTGCCAGTGTTTAAAAAATTGAGCGCCTGGGGTTTGAAATGTAAATGACAATTTTTCAAGGTGAAATCAGGTGCTAAGGGGCTTCCTGAAGTGCTGAGAGAAATTTAGGTTGCCTGATTAAAGCAGCTTCCCATAAAGCATGTTTTTAAGAAAATAATGAAGAAGGTGGATTTTAGCTGTATCTTAATCTGTACCTGATTCCGTGTGGCATTCGTCAGGGAAAAGAACCTTCTAGCAAAGTATGCTGGGCCACAATTGGGGCCACTGGCTTCTTCCATCATCCAAACAAATCAAAATCAAATCTGTTCTTCTCCACTAGCCAAAATCCAATAGAGATTTGGGGAAGAACATGTTCTTAGAAGCGACGTCCCAGACGTCCCAGGCACAGCTTATTTCCTCCTCCCCTTCAAGGACAATCAATTACTGCCTTCTCACTGAAGCCTCTCTGATCATCTCATTTAACAGTTTCCTCGTGTCCTCATCAACCCACATCCTTATTGTCCAGATCACTCGTTTGGAACTTACTATTTCCTACTGGATGCAGTTAGGTATCTTAAGGGGACGTCTGTTTTCTTCCCAGCTACCTTAGCAGATCTGCAGTGGCAAGAATCAGCTCACCCCTTCTGCATCCCCCCTTGGGCCTCGCTCAGTGCCCTGGGCCAGTGTCTGGGCTCCTGGGTGAAGGACTGCAGGGATAACAGCAGGGCTTAGCAATGCAAGAAGTTATCTTCTAGCATCACCCAGAGGATGCCCTAGGGAAAAATGCAAAGGAAGAAGAGAAACCCCAAACAACTTCCCCCCCTTCCCACTCTGAGCCCCACACAGCACCTGCCTGGACCATCACATGGAAGCTGGGCAGCCAGCCGGGCTCACCGTGAGGCTTAAACAGCACCGTCAACGCTCAGTTTGACAAAGACATGAAGGAGAGGAGGGAGCAGGTGCTTCCACTCTGACTGCAAATGACTTTATTTCTTTGACTTCTGTCTGTTCTTATAACCCTGCTCCACCTGAGTGCCCTGTCCTGGGTTTAAGCATCTCTGATTAAGAGGAGGGTTTCTGATCAGTGTGCTGCTGTTCTTAATCATACCTCTCCCCACATACCCAATCCCGCCAGCCAGCACCCCTGGCATGCCGTCTTTGTAGTACGTTTGAAATGGTACTAATGGCAGTTCTAAGAAAGCGAAGACATCGTTCACAAAACTTCCTTTATGCAACAGAATTCCACTTCACAATGATTCCCCTTTCAGTTATAAGAAGCTTTCCTTCCTGTTCCAAATAGCCAGCTCACTAAACTCATTCGACATTTTGGGTGGAGAGGCCACAGGTTGGATCGATGTGCAATGCAACAGGTGTGGAGGAGCGAGCTTTGCCCAGGTGAATGTGGAAAACACAGGTGGCATCTGTGATTCCAGGCCTCGTTATTCAAAATATGGTCCACAGACCAGCGTCATCGCCTGGGAGCTTGTTAGAGACGTAGCTTCCTCTCCAGACCCGCTGACTCGGAGTCTCCATCCTAACAGGATCCCAGGAGACTTATGTGCACATTAACAATGACAGAGCATCTCAGAAAAGCTCTCTTCCCCCAAAAAGCTTCCTCTCACCAATCTGTCCCTCCTGTCCTGAAATGCTCATTGTACTGATAACAGGGTGGTTGTCGTGTGTGCTTTTTTTCACCTTGAAATTCCAAGTTAACTCAAGACAAATGGCACATAAAGACAAATCAGCTAATAGGGAGGTGCTTAAGTGAACATATCTGTTCCTTTCTACCTTTGGAAGCGGAGAAAGGAATGAGCTCGTGCTTTGCACACTTGGGATAATGCGGAAATGACAGTGCCCTGGCACAAATGATGCTAGAGCCATGGGCAGGGCTCCTCACTTGCCCGCGCTATCTGGATCCAGATGTGCTAGACAGAAGCCCCACAAAAGCAGATTTTGCAGACTGGAGAGTCCAGACCAGAGACGCCAGCTGTGGGTCCCTTCTGGTCCTTGTGCTTGTGTAAACAGAACCCATCTCAAATGGTCAGAAATAAGCATGTCCTCTGTATTACCCCATCTGTGGGTGTGGAAGGGGTCCTGCTCACAGTAACCACGATTTCTGCTACCTCACTCCAGGTAGCCCTGTGTCCCCATTGTGCGTTCCGCTGGGACATTTCTGGGAGATCCCAGGAGGGATCTCAAATCCATGAGGCAGGAGGCATCAGCCTTTCTGCCCCACCCTAGGACTCAGCCACGCCCATCTTCCCACAGATGGCTGCTCCTGTCCTCTGGTCCAGCAGCAGCCCTGCAAGCTTCCTCTAAGACCACAGGCAAAGGTCCAGCCGCCCTCCCTTTGTGTGCTGCTCTGTTGGAGAGACCCCTTAGCGAAGCTGTGACTCCAAGGGGTGCAGAGCTCAGCGAGCCCTCCCTGGTCCCCTCCTGTCCGCAGACCTTCCAAGGAGTCGGCTGGCTTTGTGTTTCCTCATCAAAGCTTTCTCTCTCAGGACTGCATGTAACTTTATTTAACTCCTGCTCTGCTAGCTCACCAGATGCGCCAGGATACGTCTATGTCCTAATGACGGATATGGCCCGAGATCTTTTTTCAATAGGGACAAGGGTGGCATAGGGAGGGGGAGGGCAGACTCTGAGATGAGGGTGGGGAACAGGTGCCTTTGGGTGCCTGCTCCTGACATAGCCAGATCTCACCGCTCACCACTGCAATGCCATGCTACAATTAACCAGTTCATTAAGACACGAAGTGAAGGACGGTGCCTGTGGCTCAATGGGGTAGGGCGCCGGCCCCATATGGCGGGGCTGGTGCCCTACCCCACTGGGTTCAAACCCAGCCCCGGCCAAAAAACGCAAAAAAAAAAAAAAAAAGACACCAAGGGAAATAACTTTAAAATAGACTTCAAGGGGAACATAAAGTGACAGCAGCCCCAGGGAACAGCAGCAGCTCTACCCACTCTTGCTCATTTTGTTCATTTATTCAACACCTAAAACAGTGTCTGGCATAGACCAGGCAATAGATACTTGCAGATGAATGACCATATGAATATATAAATCTGGCAGCTACAGCTTAGCACCTGAATGGGCAAGTCCACAGATGCGACGCTAGAATGCAGCAGCAAACCAGAGTTAGCCCTGCCCTGACTGAGGATCTGGGGGAACAAACAGATGATTCCACAGCCGTGTGTGATAAATCAAGCCAGCCGGGGCCGGGAGGAGCAGCAGGTGCACGTAAAAGGGCCCAGGTGAAGACCCACACGAGGTGGCTCAGTGGATGTGAGGAGGGTTTATATACAGCCAAGAGCGCATATGCTGGGTCACAGGGACTTGGGGTGCCTGCTAAGGGGAGCCCCTTCTCTGACCTCTCGAGGCATCTCCCCGTAGGCAATGACCATGAATATAGGGGCTGGGACTGGATTTCCCCATTATTAGGAGAGCTCAAGTCCACTGCCAAAGGCCTGAGAGTCATTAACACACAGGAGGACAAGAAAAATGGGACTGTTGAGCGCACATATGGGGCTGGAGAGTGGGGAGAACAGATAAAAGGTTATTGTAGCCCACGTATGGAGGGCCTTTACGAGTCCAACATGGAGGGGCAGGAGCGGGCAAACTCAAAAGTGGAAAATGGAAGTTTACAAAGAAAGCTACCTGTTTAGAGAATGAGTGAGAGGTGAAAGGAAGCAGCTTTGATGGCAAAACCAGGGGAACTGGGCAGTTATCTGCCGAAATCTACTGCAGCAAAGGGACGCTCAAGAGTCATTGAAGGAGTTTAATGCAGGGAATAGGGCTGAGTTTGGTGAGGACCTCACTGGGTAATGAGATAAAAATTCAGGCTCTGCTCATTCAATTCCAAGGTTCTCTTGCAACACGGCTTTGAGCTAGAGGGAATTGTGTTGTGGTACATATTTATGTTTGAATGCAAGCCAGCACACATTGACAGGCATGGAGTTCTTTCATGCTCAGAAAAGAATTTTTAAAAAGGGTTCCTGTTCTTAAATAGTCTTTCATCCTAAATCTGAGGCACTTAATAAGAAATCGGTGTTGGCAAAGGCAGTGTGTGTGTGTGTGTGTGTGTGTGTGTGTGGTGTGTCCAAGAGAAATACACATCTTCCCTGCAGTAGGGAATGAACTCATTTTTCCACAAATGGATAACAGCATTTTCAATATTAAATGTGTTGAGGGTCACCTTGCCACTGGCATGGTTCCCCGGCCTCTACTTTTATGTCCTGACTTCCACCCCACCCTACATGCCACATTCACACAGCTTTCAATGGTTCTGATTTCAGGTCCCACAAACTGGATTTGGGAGTCAGGTATCTCTGCACCCCACCTCCGAAGACATCCCATGTCACCAAATTCCAAGTCATCCAAATCCAGGCCAACCAAGGCTGTTTGAAATGGGGACACTGGGAAAAGACAAATACCTGAGAGTTTGTCCTGTAAGATGTGGAGTTTGAAGACAGAAGTCAAGGGCCAACTTTTCAAAGGCAAGGGTAACAGGTGTGCCGGGTGAGCCCTAGACAGATGGGTCTGTGAGCCAAGTGCTTGTGCAGGTGCAGTGGCTTCTCCGGCCACATGTCCTGGGCAGACATGGGATGCAGAATGAGACTGTGAATCCCAGGAGATGGGCCCATTCCACCGTCACTGCCTCATTTTTCTCCAGGGCAGAGCCACAGATAGAGAATAAGAGCAGAAGCTGGTTCCACAGGGAATCTGCTCCCTCTCCAAGGCTTCAGAAACATGACTAATACACAACCAGTCAATATGGGGCCATAGAGCTGATCTCAAAACCAAGAGGCTGGATCCATGCAGGCGGATGGCAAAGGCAAGCAGTTACAGTGAAGAGGGTTCCGGACATTACCGGCAGGGGGATAGGCCTGCAGGCATCTTGCTGACTGCCCACCCTTTCCCCTGACGCACACCCAGCCCTGTGCCTCTAACTATCACTTGTGTCCCACCTGCTCTAAACCCCACCCTGACCTCTGTCTTGAGCTCCAGACTCAAAATCCAATGTTCATCTCCTTGAATGTCTAATAGAGCTGCCAAAGTTCATGTGTGCAAACTTGAACTCCTGATTTCGCACTATACTCCCAAACCCCTCTGCTTTTGGTGTTCCTCATCTCAGAAAGCACCTGTACCGTTGACCCAAGTGCTCTGGCCCAAACCTTAGAATTATCCCCACCTCCCTTCTTTCTCTCACATCCTCTCTCTCTCCCGACTTCTCATCCCATTCCTACTTCTCATGCATCCACTGCGGCCAGCCTTGTCCAAGGCAACACTGATGCCCACCTCAATCGCTGTGCTGTCCTGGGGCTGACTGATTTGATCCCACACCTGCCCCCCTGTGTCTAGTCTTCATGAAACAACCCAGATGAGTTTTTAAAAGTATAAATCCAATTAGCCTGCTTTCTTGAGAAAAACTTTTGCTGGTATTTCGTGATTCTGAAAGTAAAGCCTAAAGTCTCACTATGGCCTGACCCTCGTTTACCTCCCCAGTTTCATCTCCTCCCATCTCCCTCTCACCTCTCCAGCTGTCCCAGCCTCCTGGCTCATCCTCAAAGCCACCACCTGTTCCTTCCTCGGCTTCTTGATATTGTAGTTCTCTGCCTGGAAAGCCCTTCCCCAAACCCTTCACATTGCTCACTTCACCGCTGTACTCAAATCTCCCTAATGTCATGTTACCTCTACAGAGGAGCCTTCCCTGATCACCACCCACCCCTGCAGCCTCCCCTCTATTCCCTTCTCCTGATCCAGTTTTCTTCATAGTACTTGGCACTGACATTTGTCATGTTTTTGGCTACCCAGCATATTTTAGCATTTTTCCTCTGTTGAGAAATTTTAAGACTTTCCAAGGCAGAAGCCACTGTGGTAGGTTTAATAGTGTTCCCCTCAAAGTTCACACCCACCCAGAACCTCAGAATTGGACTTCTATTGGAAATAGGTTCTTTACAGCTATAATTAATTAAGGCATGCAGGATAAAATCATCCTGAATTTGGAGTGGGCCTAACTCTAATGATAGGTGTCCTTATAAGAGAGAAGAGATGGAGATTTGGACACAGAAATACAGACATACAGGGAAGGAGGCCCTGTACAATGGAGGCAGCAATTACAGTTGAGTAGCCACAAGCCAAAGGCTTCTGCCAGAAACTAAAAAGGGCCAGACACAGCCTCTTCCCTAAAGCTTTCAGTGGAACACAGCTCTGCTAACACCTTCAGACTTCTAGTCTCCAGATTGCGGGAGAATAAAGTCACCACATTTGAATAATTTGTTACAGCATCCTTAGGAAACCATGCAGCCAGAGAACTCATTTCCCTAGATGCTCGGTAAACCAGCATGACAGAGGCCCAGACCCCCATCAGATGATCCTGTGTGACCCTTCCCTTATGCAGGGAGCTCTCACCTAGCTGTCCACGTCTTCCAGCCCAGGCCTCAGACATCAAGGAGCAGGAGAGAAGTGATCTCTGTATATCCCATCAAAATGCCTGACCCACAGAGTCCATGGCATAATAAAATGTTGGGTGTGTTACCATATAAAATCAGGGAAGTCTATTACACAGCAACAGAAACTGAATAACAGAAAACAAAATAATTCCCCTCTGATGGTGGGGTTTAGGGGACAGGGAAGGAAGAAACAGAGTAAGCCATGCCTTTGTCAGAAAGATACTAGGTTTGTTCAAATAGTTGGATCTTATATTTTCAGAGGCCCCATCAGAGATCCGCAAACCTAAAGTCGTCCAGGGTAAAGAAAATCTCCTGGAACCCTAAACACCAAGAGAAATATTTCAAAACTCCTGGTACAGTGCACTCAGAAGAACCTTCAGTTTCCTTGCTATGATAATGATTAACAACAAACATCAGCCCTGCACCAGGCATTCCCTAGTGACAGTTTCATGCAATCCCCCAAATACCTCTGCAAGGCACTGTAGCATGGTACCATTTTACAAGTGGGGCCTGAAGAGCATAGAAACTCCTGCTTTGACCCCTGAAAACTTGAAGTCCCATGTTCCCCTAGTTCATCTCCCAGAGTTGTCTCTAAATAACATTTCATAAAATGAGAAGGCTGGAAGGCCCAGTGAGCTCAATGATACCCTTTCATGATGTTTTAAGGCTACTGCCAAGAACAATGTTGTCGTAGAGGCAGCTTAGGGCAGTTACCGATGTGAGAGAAAACTGCCAGGGTGCTTATAAAGCCCACAATCGGAAGTTCAGCGGCGGCAGGTCATAAATTATTTTTATAAGAGAAAAGGCCAAGCAAAGGGCCCTTTCCCAGCCGTCTGGCATCTGCACTCTTTGTACTGAATTCCATACTTTGGGGCAAAAACTCATACCAGAAAAATGTTCCGTGATGTATTTTTGTGCAATTGGATAGAGCCAAGAATTTGTTCTGATTTAAATTAAGTGCTCCCCTCAAGCTGATATAAAATAAAAGATGTTAATCAGGTAGCTCCAGTCGATACTGTTAAGGCACCAGAGGGTGCTCAGCACCCCCAGGAACTTGCTGATGTCACCAGATCAAAGAAAATGGAGACCTTTCTGGCTGGCGTGAGCCGTGTCTACATGTCAGTGAGGACTGTCCAGTGCCATTCAGTGCTAACCTGGAAACAAATGGTCTTTGCAAGTTAATCCACTTAAACTAGTCAGTAGCAGATTATTAATTTGACACCCTCTCAAAGACCTGCCAGGTTCCATGAGAATACAGGTAATAATTGAACCAACACCCAAGAATCCATAAATCCAGATAGGCAAGCTACAGGCAATCATACCCTTCTCAATTACAAGCAAGACATCATCTAGTTCCTCTGCTTCATTATACAGAGGAGAAAAATTTGGCTCATAAAAAGTAGGGAACTTTTCAGTGAGGAGTTACTTCATGATTGCACAGAGCTCAAATTCAGAGAGGGAGAGATGAGACATCTCCACCACTTACTAGTGGCATGGTCTATGGCAACCTGATTCTTCTCTCTGCACCTGTTTCTCATCTCTAAAATGGAGATGCTAATGGTTCCCACCTCACATTGTTGTTGCAACAATGGATGTAGAGTGCCTGGTGTAGAATAGATGCTATTGTTTTTTCCTGTTTGTTTATCCACCAGCCTCCGTCTCCCCACTCTCTCATTTGAACTGCCCCCCACCTCAAATTGATTTGAGTTTTTCTCTTATCTGGGTATGTATTAGCTTATCTACTGCCTTTGGATTAGAAATGAATACATTGGATTCTTGCTTCTCCATTCTTGTGATACTTTACTAAGAAGAATGCGTTCCACCTCTACCTAGTTTAATACAAAAAATGCAAAGTCTCCATCTCTTTTAATGGCTGAATAGTATTCCATGGTATGCCTATACCACAGCTCGTTAATCCATTCCTGGGTTGGTGGGCACTTAGGTTGTTTTCACATTTTGGCAATTGTAAATTGAGCTGGAACAAATACTCTAGTGCGGGGCGGCTCCTGTGGTGCAGCGAGTAGGGCGCCGGCCCCATATACCGAAGGTGGCGGGTTCAAGCCCGGCCTCGGCCGAACTGCAAAAACAAAACAAAACAAAACAAAAATAGCCGGGCGCTGTGGCGGGCGCCTGTAGTCCCAGCTACTAGGGAGGCTGAGGCAAGAGAATCGCTTAAGCCCAAGAGCTGGAGGTTGCTGTGAGCAGTGTGACACCACGGCACTCTACCCAGGGCGATAAAGTGA
>CAUYON010061594.1:0-66446 GCA_963573935.1 Arctocebus calabarensis
GTAAACGAGAAAATATCATGAATGGTATGTCAATCAGGTTGATAAAATATCTCAGATTGCATGTGAAGCCCCCACACTGTACCCCATGGTTGAACTAATGTACACAGCTATGATTCAATAAAAAAAAAAAAAGAAAGTGTGACCCACACCCAACGGAAAAAAAAGCAGTCAACATAAACTGTTTCTAAAGAGCCCCAGATGTTGAAACTATCAGATAGACTTCAAAATAACTATTATAAATATGTTCAAAAAATTAAAGGAAAGCATTTTTAATTAACTTTTTTAGAAGTATGACAACAATGACTCATCAAATAGGATCAATAAAACATTTTTTTAAAAATGGAGATTCTGGTGTCAAAAGATGTAATAAGTAAAATTTCAATGGCCAGGCTTAAAAGAATGCTTGAGATGGCAGAAGGAAGACTAACTTAAAGATAGGGCACTAAAATGATGCAAGAAAGATCAGAAAGAATAAATATCTGTGAAGAAAGCCTCAGAGAACAGGGGATAGCATCATGCATACATATAGCAGAAGTTCCAGAAGACAAGAAGAGAGAGAGGACAGACAGAAAAAATATTTGAAGGACTAATGGCCAAAAACTTCCTAAATGTAATGAAAAATACCAGTCAATGCATTTGAGAAGTTCAATGAACTCCAGAAAGGAAAAACACAAGAATATCCACACTCAGACTCATTTTAGTCAAAGTGTCAAAAGCTAAAACCAAAGAATCTTGAAAGCATTGAGAGAAAAATGACTCATCACATCCAGGAGAACAATAATCTGATTAACAGTTTACTTCTTATCAGAAATAGTGGAAGCCAGAAGGCAATGGGATGACATGTTCAAAGTGCTGAAAGAAAGCAAAAAACTTTTCACTGAGAAGTTTATATCCTATAAAACTCTCCTTCAAAAATGAAAGCAAAATGAAGGCATCGCCAGATAACTAAAGACAGATATTTCATTGCATCAGACCTGCTTTACAAGAAGTAGTAAAGACAGCCCTTTGGGCTTAAAGGAAATGACATCAGACTGTAACTTGATCTACATGAATGAAAATGAGTACAGAAAGGTAAACAGATAGGTAAATATAAATGACTATATAAATATTTTCTCTTTCTTCCCTTAATGGACACAAAAGGCATTAAGACTTATTGTTTAAAAAATATTAAACAATAATATAAGAATGACATTTGGGGGATTATAGCATATAAAGATGAAATATATATGACAATAATAGCACAAAGGAGGGGGAAGAAATAGAATTCTGTTGAAGTAAAGTTTCTACATTTTTCCAGAATTAAATAAGTATTAATCTGAAGTGGATTATAAACTCAAGATTAGAATATACTCTCTAAAGAAACCACCAAGAAACTAACATACGAATATAGGGAAATTTTAAAGGTCAAAGAATTAAAATAGTATACTAGGAAATATGTATTTAACAACAGAAAAGGAAGCGAAGGAGGAACAGAAAAACAAAAATAATAAGAGACATGTAGAAAAGTTAACAGCAAAATGGCACACCTAAATCCAACAGTATCAATATTTACATGAACAGTGAATGGATAAAATGTTCCAATTAAAAGGCAGAGATCGTCAGACTAGATTTAACAGGAAAAAAGGCCCAACTTTGAGATTTAAAGATAAAATAGGCTGAAAGTACAAGTATGTAAAAAAATATGCCGTTTGAGATAGACTCTCAAATCTAGCACAGGACCAAGGTCTTTCCCTAATTTTCCCATGCCCCAAGGAGAGTTTTCTGGCCAGCCGCCTTACATTCCCCTCCGTCTTCTGATTTCACTGTTCTCACAGTACACGTATCAGGAGCTGAGGGGCTGGAAGCAGAAACTGTCAGGAGTTTTTGCACTCAGAATGGGAGTAACTAGAAAATGGTCTGTGATCCAGAGACAGGATCCAGAGGGTTTGAAAGCCTCAGTGGAACTCCAGAGGCTCCACATAGTCCAACAGACATATTCTTGAAAAACATGGTGTGACTTGAGCCTGAGTATTCAGAAATATGGATTTTACAGATTTTTTGTGTGTCAACATCTTGAAAACATGGTTCTCAACAAGAGCTATTTGGAGGACAGCTTAGGCTGAACCTGAAGGCAGAAACAGAGAAAGAAGAAAGTAAAGGATTTACTTCCCCCATTCTGAGGGCAACAAATTAGCGAGTTTCCCTGGTCCCAAATTTCCAAGGTACTCAACCTTTTGCCCCACCCTTCTTAAATTACCTTCCTTACCTGGCTTCTGCAACGTCAGTGTCTCAGTTCTCCTTCTGCATCACTGAAAGGTCCCTCCCTTTCAGTCTCCTTTCTTGGATGCTTCCCATTTCTCTGCCTCAAAGTTGGGGTGCCCCATCTCAATTCTTGAACTGCACCCTTTTGGGGTACTTAGCACCAGGCTAAGTCCCTGTACCATACTCATCTAACACCAAGATTGTGAATACCACCAAGCACTGAGGAGGCTCCCCTGAACCCCAGACTCAAATATCATGTTGTCCACTCAGCGTCCCAATGTGGCTGTCAACTTCTCATAAACTAATAACTCCATTATTCTGCACCCCACATCCACTCCTGTCAGCGAGATCTTGAAAATGTATCCCAAGTCCAACTACTTTTCAGCACTGCTCCAAATCACCATCATCTCTCACCAGACTAAGTGCAATATCCTCCCACCTAGTACCTTTCCTTCCATTGCCCTCAGATAATTCAATTCTCCATTCAGGGGCCCGGCAGGCCTTTTACATATGTATCATATTAATATTATGGCAGTTCTCCATGCAAAACTCCTCAGTACTTTCTATCACACATGAAAAATATCCAGAGGCTAACCCTGGTTGTGGATTGCATGAACTTGGCCCCAGCTACCCTGCCAAGCTTCACTGTCCCACTCTAACCTTCAAACATACCAGCCTCCTTAGAGTTACCACACATTCCAAGTACCCTCTGCCTTAGGTTCTTGGCACTTGCTTCACACATAAGGCTGTTCCCCCACATATTCCTTTGGCATTTCCCCCAAATTCTCCCAGGCTTCTTCTCAACTCATCCGAGAGGCCTTTTCTGATTGCTCTGTTTCAAATATATTCTCTTAGTTTATTTTTCTTCATTGTGCTAGCCCTCTTTTTCATTGAATTTTATTTATTTATGGTCTTCTATTTACATTGTAATGTAGTAGACCTAAGTATGTCTATATCATTCACTGCTAAATCCTCCATATCTAGACTAGTTCCTATCACAGATAAGTACTTACTCTCTACGGAATGGAGACATAAATGCAAGGATGAATAATTGGACAGATGCATGGCTAGATGGATGGTGGATGAATGAACGGATGGATGGAAGACAGGCAGGTCCATCTCATCCCCAGACAAAGGATGCCTTCATCTCTGAAGGATAGTTTTGCTGAATCTAGAGGGACTTCTTTGCACCCTAGGAACATCAAGAGGTGTATTTCGCATGTGAGTTGGAGGGTGCTGCTGAGATCCTCAGGTGAAAAAACCAGAGGGAAGTGGGCTGAGAGAAAATGTAGTTTTAAGGCCAAGTCTACTAATAAGTTTAAGAAATGACAGCCTATTAACCTTGGACTGAGAATCGTGGGCTGGAACACGCTGTAACTGTTAGATAGAAGCAGGGTGCATAAACTATACCTGGGGTGCTGAAAGCTCTAATTTTGTTTTATAAGTTTGCTCTGCAGTTATTACTGTCATTATTTTACTTAATAATTATGGCTTAATGTGTTAATAATTTTTACTTATGCAGTAATCTTACAGACTAAGTAGGTACCTGGGAACTCTATATCATGCACCTAGTAGGTCCTGGCAATAAATGTTATCTGCAGCATCTCCAGCTGCAGAACCTTCAAGGCCAGGAGGGTACTCTGCTCTCCTTCACCCTTGGTGCTACCTGACCTGTCTGCTAGCATCATGCTTTGCCCCCATTCCCAGGTTATGTCCCAGATGTGATGTGTTTCCCTGCACATCTGCTCATATGCATTGCCCAGGTCCTTCTGCATAGTATTATTTTTGAATGCATCTCTCTGGTTTCTATGGGTCCTTTTGCTTGCTTCTTTTTACCTCTGGAAGAGAAATTCCTGACAAAGAGACTACACCTTCCTTAGGGATAAAAGGACCCATATGAGTTAGACTGTGAGCCTCCTGAGATAAAGAGTTTCTCTTACCCATCACTGAGCCTACCACAACAACATGGCTTGCGAAAGATGCCTCAGGAAGATGTGTTAAAACTGAATAGAGTTTTAAGTAAACTGGAGCTTAGCTGATCCTTTAGGGAAACACAAAGCTGAATGCAAAATAAAGGTCTAGGAAGGGAGTTTCTCTTTCCCAAAGCTTGGCATTCCCAGAAATGTCCTTCGACTCCAAGGTGGGAAGGGAGCAGAGACAAGCCTTTGGAGTTCAATGTTTCCAGAGAGAAAGACTGTAGTGAGATTAGGCCCATTTGATCCTGTCACATGTGAAAAAGGATTGAGAGAATGAGAAGACCACAGTGGCCAGGGCTCTACTTGGTGGGAACCGTTAAAAACTAATGAGGAAAGAAAACCAATTTAGTTCATTGGGTAGAAGGGATGGGCAAAAAAAGCCACATGTGGCCAGGTGCTCAGCAAGAGCCTCCTGCTGCAGAGAGGCCGATTGTGATAAATATCAAGAAGCCCAAAGGGGATCAAAGGAAGGTACACACAGGGCTCCCACTCTGTCCCCCTCGAGAAAGCCAGCACACACTCCATCCTGTGTGTTTGCCTTTGAGCTCCTGCAGCTAAGCCGTTCTCTCTACTCCATCATGCTTTTCTTTCCTGAGCAACGTATTCCCTTCTGGTCCTGTCCCAGTTACACCATATTGTGGCGGAAAAGAGCAGTGATTTTGGAGTCAGACTGACCTGTTCAAATCCTACATCTACCACTCACTAGCTATGCAACTTTGAACAAGTTACCTAGCCTCTCTGTATTTCACTTTTCACATCTATAAAACGGGATGATAACAATAGTATCTACTTGCAGGGCTGGTATGAAGATTCGATGATTGGTAACTCATCCTATAAAAGTGACCTACTAGCTAACTGGCCAAGTGACTCTCTGAAGCTCAGTTTCCACTAATAATAGGCATCTTGCTGGGTCTTTGAGAGGATTGGAGCAATGAACAAATTTGATGTAAGATACCAAACATATGGTAGTTGCTCTAAAAATAGTAACTATTATTACACATACGTAAGTATTTCAGCATGAAAAACCTTTCATTTGGGGAGTTTTATTTCTTTAAAAAGCATTCATCTCTATGACATTGGTTCTTTAAGTTTAAAATCTGTTTCCTTAAAGTAAGGAATACCCATGTCAAATTAATCATCTCCGCTAGAGCTTGCCTCGGTATTATTATAATGATAGTAGATGGAGATAAGTTTCATATTAGATTTAATACAGGCAATGCAATTTCTTTTCAAAATCCTGCTATCTGAAATGCATCTCCAGGAAAAAAATGAAATAGTACCACCAACCATTGGAACAGCAGAAGATGAACTTCCCCTTTAGAAGAGAGAAAGTTCCCCAAGAGGGAGCCTTCTTCCATTTCTCCAAACAACTCCACCCCTAGCCAGGCATGTCCCACAGGGATGCTTTCTCTCATCCTGTCCCCTGTGATTACCAGCGGTGACCAGTTCAGTGTCAGCTTCTGGCTCACACCTTCCTGCTCTGGGCTTTCTTTTGCCTTTTCACTGTCAGCCCGTTCTTGCCTTCCCAGCCCAGGCCTGCTCTCTCCCCTTCCACAAGGAACCACCAATATCCAACAGCCTCACATTATCTGTGGCTCAGAAATCTCAGCAGGAAGTTCTAAAGTCACAACAGGGGAGTCTCAGCTCTAAGCACAAAATATAGTCATACACCACATAATGATGTTTCCACCGTATATGTGACAGTGGGCATCCAGTAAGCTAAGGTTAAATTTATCACTAAAGGAAGAAAAATATTTTAAATAAATTTAGCATAGCCTAAGTGTACAGTGTTTCTGAAGTCCACAGTAGTGTACAATAATGTCCCCAGCCTTCACGGTCACTCACCGACTCCCCGGAGCAACTTACAGTCTCTCAAGCTCCATTTATGGAAAGTGCCCTATAAGGTGTATCATTTTTTATTTTTCATACTGTATTTTTACTGTGCTTTTTCTATGTTTACATGTGTACATACACAAATACTTGCCATTGTGTTACAGTAACATTCTGTCCCTATTGGTAGCCAAGCAACAATGGGCTATACCACACTGTCCTGGTGTCCAGTAGGCTGCCCTGTCTAGATTTGTACAGCACACTCTGATGTATAATTGTATTTGTGATTTAACAACTTGCAGGATGCTATAGATATGGACTCCCCAAAAAGGAGAAGGGGAAAGACTGGTCTCATATGTACTAAGAAAGGATTGAGTAAGCACATGTGATGGTGTGTTTAGGGGTGCCAGACATAGGCCCTTGACAGGGGCCTCAAATCCCCTGATTAACAGTGCCAGATTTGGGGGGTGGGGGTGGAGAGAAGACTCATTTTAGTCTGGAATTTCAAACAAACAACAGATAATTTTTAGTATAAGTATATCCCAGGAAGTGCTTGGAATATACTGATACTGAAGAAATTATTCATTGTTCATCTACAATCCAAATTAAAGTTAGCATCCCATATGACCCGGCAACCATAACTCTGATAAACCTTAGTGTTATGACTCCCACCTCCTAGAGAAGCTGCCAGAAGTCTTCTCCCACTCATCCTCCACTCTATCCTCCACTGGACATACCAAGACAAATAAAGGGTGCCCTCATCCTCCTTTTCTTTTCTCACTTGCAAAAAGATGAAAGGCCCAAAGAAAGTCCCTTCCCTGGATGACAGAGAAAAAGCCATGGAAGTAGCATTGGACGTGGCTCCAATCAAACATCTTGAGCAGCTCATGGGCTCTTAACTTTGTTTCAGGGTCCCTCATAACCTCAGGATGGTCTATTGGGGGTGGGGGTAATAAGTGTGGCCAGTCTAAAATTGTAGACAAAAATTTGTGAGCATACATTTTTTGAGAGAGAGGTTGAGACCTTTTGCCAAGTACTATTCTAGTGCTGGGTTGTGTCCTACAGTGAATCGGACCAACAAGCTCCCTGAGCTCACAGTGCTCACATTCTAGCAGTGGAGATGATCTATAAAGAAGTGAACAGGTAAATAGATATGTGTATCAGAGAGCAAAAAGCTCTATAAAGAAGTACGGCTTGGTAATGGGGAAAGAGTGCTGGCTGCCTGGATGTGCTCGCCACGAGCCAGTCCCTTAAAAAGAACCCATTGTGGGGCAGCGCCTGTGGCTCAAGGAGTAGGGCGCCGGCCCCATATACTGGAGGTGGCAGGTTCAAACCCAGCCTCAGCCGAAAGCTGCAAAAAAAAAAAACCACCTTGGCTCCATGTCCCCTTAGGGCCCAGCACTTCTGTGTCTAACACTTAGGACGTTCCATGATCTGACCTCACCGCTTTAGCTGATCTCATCCTACATTCTTCTGCAATGCAAATTCCTCACCTACCCCACGTTTCTAATTCCTGCCTCTATGCCCTGGTTTATGCACAGCTTTCTTCCAGCCTCTGTAATTTTGTTTAGTTTTAAGTCCAGGTGATCCGGTTCTTAATCTCCCTCCTACAGAAAGTCGTCCCTGGTTACTCTATCACAGAGGTTCTCAACTTGTGGGTCATGACCCACAGGAACTGTCTTAAAGGGTTCCGGCATTAGGAAGATTGAGAACCGCTGCTCTATCACCTAATATTTAACTTATTTTGAATTCTTATCATGTTGACTGCACCACAAAGTGCCTAAGTCCCTTTATTTAAGTTGTTCTTGTTTCTCTACCTAGCTTATTCCCTCCTGGAGGATGTGTAGCCTTCCAAACATCCTTCTGCAGTTTCAAAAACACCTTGCATTGTACTGAACCTAATAAATCCTTGCTGAAACCCTGAATGCACCGTTTGCCACTTGCATCAATGTGGAGAAATGGGTCATTACCCCCTGGAAGAATTTTTCAGTCCCATTTTATTCAGGGAATAATAAATATGCAGTAATATGATTCGATCTGAAGTAAAATAAGCATGGCTCCAGAGGGACGAACTATCAACAGACACATTTGCTGCTGCTCCCTGGTAGCTTCCTGGGACACGGAAGAGATTTGATTCTTCCACTGAGTCATCGCCTCAGAAGCAAATGTGAACAAAGTCTAGGTTGCATAGGCCTCAGCTATGCGGGCTTTTCCCGGGTCTGCAGAAACTTCCAGCACTCACGGGTTTTATCAGAGTTCAGAATAAAAAACAAAAGATGTCATTTCCCAAACTTTGTTCTCCCCTCCCTACACTCAACCTTTTTCCAGTCTGCAGGCAGTGGTGGAGTGAGGTCCAAATAGTGTGTGTTTATCTGACAGCAGTAGATTCCCATCTGACCCCATGTGATAACATTGCCGTCAAGGACTGTAATGAAACTCACCAGACAAAGTCACACAACAAGAAGAATGCAGATCGGGGAATCTGGAAGCAGGTCTACTCACAGCCCACTCTCGCACCCATTTCAGTTAAAAGATCTCTAGATATTCGCAAAGCCTGCGGAGCTCTGTCAGGGGAGCTGGCTTACGTATACAATGTGGCTGCCTCTGAGTTGGAGGACAAGGGAAAATGTAAGAGCATTATTGACAGAAATGAGAGAGTTTGCAGAAGAGGATGCTCAGAAGGGGAAAAAACAGTTCTGAGACCTCAGTGATTTCTCTCCTTGCTCTAAACTCAATAGGCTCTCAGAGATCTTTTCATTGGCATTTCTCTACTTTGTACAATACTTTCAAAAGAAGACTCAACCTCTGAAGCAAAAGTTTAACATTCAGGCCTCTCGGCCAAATTATCAGCAAACATGAAAGGAACAAACCCTTATGCACACACATCCTGCCCCAGCCCCACTCCAGAAGCAACCTGGCTTCTGCTTCTGGCTTTCCATGCTTCTAGTTTTTCTCCCTTTCCCACTGGGATAGGAGGCTGCCCACACCAGGAAGCCTTCTCATCCTCAGGCCTCTCGACCATATGCGTCTTGGTCTGCCATCCTTCCTTGTGCCCTTTATGACTTCTTCCTCCCGAGGACAATCCCCGTGCACACCCCACAACTCTGACCCTGGCTCTCCTCTTTCATTTAGAAAACAAAACCTGTTTTCTGAGTTCCCTGCTGCCTCTATTCCATGACGCTCAGATTGTATTCCTTACTCAACTGTTCATCTACACCCCAGCTCAGGTGCCCACAGCATCTCTAGCTGGACCCATCATCACCACAAACTGTGTACCCACAAATGAGATCATTATCACTGTTCTTTTTTTTTCTGTTGCCCAGGCTACAGTGCTGTGGCATCAGCCTATCTCAAAGCAACCTCAAACTCCTGGGTTCAAGGGATCCTCCTGCCTCAGCCTCCCAAGTGCCACAATGTCTGCCCAATCTATTTTTAGTACAGGTGGGAGGTCTCACTCTTGCTCAGGCTGGTCTTGAGCTCCTGAGTTCAAGTGATGCCTCAGCCTCCCAGAGTGCTGGGATTATAGGGATGAGCCAGTGCACCTGCCATTATCACTATTCTCACTCCTAGCCATCTGACCAGGTGCTGTCACCCCAGCTCATTTGATAATCACCTACATGTGTGCTTTTCATCTCCTATACCCTTTCCAGCCAATTCTAACCAAATTTTAGTCCATATTATCCCTACTCAAAATTCTATCGTCCCTTCTCTCCACTTACCCCAATCATAACTATCTTCAAGGCTCAATTTTCATCCTAATTCATCTCTGAATGTCTGAAGCATTAATTCACCACATTATCACGTGGGTGCTTTTCTCTGATACCTGTTCCCTGAAGATATGCTCACTGTCAGCCCTGCTACACGTGCACACTTAGAAGCCTCTGGATGACAGAAACTGTGTGGATTGTGTTTTTCAAGGATCTGCCTACCCTAGCACAGATGTGAAAGAGCCAATCTTTATAAAATGCTTGTCTCAGGGCCTTGTGCAAAATAGGAACCTAAAAATACAGGCCTGAAAAAAATAGTAATAAACACTTAGTAACTTGAATACGATTGAACTTCACTAAATGCATCCCCCAAATATCCACAGCCCCAATTTTGCCTCTTCTGCCAGTTTTCGTGGAAGGCTAAGAGAGTTGAGGCGTAATTGAGCCAGCACTCTGGAGGACACAGATACATGTGGGCAATTAAGGGTGGAAACATGTTTGGGTCTTGACAGGTCAAAAAAAATGACTCACACAGACTTATTTGAAGAGTAGATAATAGAACATGGAAATACACATAGTATTTCCTTTCTTCCCTCCATAACTTCTAAGAATAATAAATGCTTACTTTAACCTCTTCTCGGCTCTGTCCCTGAGTACCTGCTCGCAATGAGAATGAGCATGTTCTGAGAAGCAGATCCCAAATCACACTCCAGGAGGGTAGAGGAGCCTGACAGAGTGCAGATGGGTTTGACTATGAAGGAGGAAGCTGAGGTCTGGTGAGGATGTCCCTTGCTCAAGGTCATAGCTCTACTGACCCAAGTTAATCTGAGGCCCCTGCTTCCCTCCTGACTCTTCCCCTCCGCCAAGTCCTCCTTGAGTGACACTAGCCCCAGCTGACTCCCCCCACCCAGCTTCGTAAACACCTCACATCCGCTAGGATGCTTCTTTGTTACTTCCCACAGCAGCCATAACCCCACAAAGCACAGCTGACCTCCTCTACCCCTTTGCAAAGACAGGAGTGAAGAGAGGGTTTGGTGTTCTTTTTAATTTCCAAGCAGAAGTTAATGGTCGGGGTCAGAAGAAAAAAAGCAAGTGACCATCCCAGCAGCGCTATCAGCAAAAGCACACACAGCGTCCCCAGCTGAGCTCCAGCGGATGTAGTGGTGGGGATAGTTCTCGTCTTGGTTAGTTAATGGCCCTCAGGAAAAAGTGAAAGCAAGGGTCGCATGAGTTGGTTGCTTTGAGCTTGTTTAAATTTTATATTAGAGTGAGTGAAAAATCTAAAGTGTCTCTTTCCTTTTATTGCTGATAATTCAAATCTATTTAATACAAATAAGAACAATTGACAAAATACTGACTTTGTGGCTAGTTCAAGAAGAAAAGCAGATGTGAAAGGAAGAGAAAGAAGAGGAAAACAGGGTGGGTAGAGGGAAAGGTGGAAAATGTCAAGGAGAAAACAGAGAAACAGCAGTTTTTTTTATTTTTTTAGAGACAGAGTCTCACTTTGTCACCCTCGGTAGAGTGCTGTGGTGTCACAGCTCACAGCAACCTCCAGCTCTTGGGCTTAAGTGATTCTCTTGCCTCAGCCTCCAGAATACCTGGGACTACAGGCGCCCACCACAATGCCCAGCTATTTTTTTGTTGCAATTTGGCAGGGGCCGGGTTTGAACCCTCCACCCTTGGTATATGAGGCCGACGCCCTACCCACTGAGCCACAGGCACCACCCAAAACAGCAGATATTATCCCAGCTAAAGAGGCAGGAAGGAGGAAGACAGGCAGACACACACACACACACACACACACACACCTACACAAGGTGAAACACACAGAGAATACTATGAAAAAATCATTGGAACGTTCTGCTCTGTTTCTATTTTGTGCTTTTCAATTCAACAGTACTTTAAAATATTTTAAAGTAGTCACATGTGGCTACCGAGCAGATGAAATGTGGCTCCATTTCTACTTTGACTTAATTTTAATTAAACTCAATTTAAATTTTAAAATGAAAGCAATATAAAGTCTGTTTCCACTAAAGACAACTTTATGGGGTAGGAGGACTTTTCACTCTGCCTCGAAGTCAAATCTGCTTCAAAGTTAATCTTATCTAAAGAAGATAAACCAGTTCTATTAACATGGACGTGACTATTTTAAAAAAACTGATTTTTTTTGGTATCTGATCGAGTTCCTAAAAGACATTTACATTTGTTTGGAACAACTTGGATATGTACATCCATATTTTCACTTATAAGTTTTATGAACTCTAAATATAGATCAAGTATTTCTGATGAAAATGTAGCACCCAAATTCTCCTGCGTTCTGAGTATATCAAATTCTGAAGACTTGCCACCAAAAAAGAGTGTGAAATAGCTCATTAATAGTTGTTTATATTGATTAGTTGTTGAAACAATAATATTTTTGACATATATCATCAAATTTAAGGTCACCTTTACTTTTTGGCTTTTTGTAATGTGGCTACTGGAAAATTCAAAACTAGGTCTAAGGCTCCTGTGTTTCTATCAGACAGGGCTGTTTTAGGGAATCAAATCAAAGCTATTTTCTTTTCTTTTTTTTTAATTTTTATTAAATCATAATTGTGTACATTAGTGCAATCATGGGGCACAATGTGCTGACTTCATATACAATCTGAAATATTTTCATCGAACTGTTCAACATAGCCTTCATGGCAAAGCTATTTTCTGATGGGAATCAACACCACCACTCAGATCTTACTGGAGCCTTGGTAGCTGAGGAGCCAGATAAATTCTAAGCAAGCTGCAGGATTGGTTTCTGGGATGAGATGCAAGAAAGCAAGAGCCTGCTTTGTTTGACTCTAAAAGGGATCCCAGAGGTGGCATTGGTCTCAGGCCTTCCGGGGGCTTCCCGGTGGGAGAAGCCCCTGAGGCAGAAGGTCTGGAGGGCAGCCTCCCAGGCCCCCACCACTCAGAGAATTAAACAAAAGCTGGCCAATACCAAACCCCCCCAAGGAGGAGAGAAACAGAGAAGTGGAGAAGCAAAAGGAACACAAACTCAGAGCAGTCGGTGGAGGATGAGAAAGCAATGCGCTTCACATAAATTACAGCAAAACAGCACACCTTTGTTTTCTACCGCAAATGTATCTTGCTCTTACTCTGTAAACCCATCTTTTACTTCCTCACTAAACTTTGTTTCATACTTGGGGGAAAAAAAGAAAGACACTGTATTGAGAGCCACAGCCACGTGTAGTCACTGACATTTGAAACGCGGCTGATGCAAATCCAGGTCCACTGTGTACAAAACCCACTCTGGCTTCCAAAGACCTAACACAAAATAATTAAGTTAAAAATATTACACGTTGATATAAAATTTGACTACGTTAGGTTAAACGATATTATTCAAATGAATTTCATCTATTTCTTTTTTTTCTTTTAAGAGACTACTGGAAAACTTTTAATCCCTGGCTCACATTATATTTCTATTGAACAGTGCTATTCTACAGTGACCAACTCTAGCCTCCTTAAAACCAGGGTAAATGGTCCACATTCACTGCCAGAGGCAATGTGATTGATGGTATTCCACACAGGACCCACCAAATCCTGTGGACAAGCCCCATGGACCCTCCCTGATGCAGTGACCAGAACCATCAGAAAGAATGTTCTTCTGCTGGCTGGACGTAGGTGGAGGGCAGTGTTCAGAATGTCAGTATTCTGAGACCCACATCCCCTCCTGCGGTGACGCCCTGGTATGCCACCAAGGCCCCTCTTTATCCCACCTCTTGCCCTCTGAGGCTCACAGCTGAGGCCCTCCCTAGGAATTGCCTCTGGGCAAAGGCAGCAGTTTCACCCAAGGTTGGAACCTTCCTAGGCAGGAGCCTACACCCCAACCACAGGTCAAGGGGAAAGGGGACGGGTACCAAGAGAGCTCCCCACGCACCTGGCTAAGGCCTTTTTTGCTGTTGCTTCTGCCCAGTCCCGCCTGCCTCCCAGGGCACTCCCCAATAAACTCCCTGTGTGCAAATCTCAGTGTCTAGTCTGCTTCCAGGTGAACTCACCTAAGATAGCCCCAGGTAAAACGAACACATTCCAGCAAAGCTATACGCGTATGCACATGTGTGCGCACACACTCAGAGACAGGCCCTTTATCTGCTCAGCATTTGGGCCCAGGAATGATGTCAGAATATCTGGGTCAGCTAACACATAAAAAACCTAGGTCCTGCCGGCTCCTGCGGGCTCCCTCAGTGGTGATGATTATTGTGAAAGATTTGTCAGTCTCTGCTTTGGGGCCGGAGTAAAGAAATCCCCACACCCAAGAGCCAAGCTGGCTGTGCAGCTGGTTATCTCACCTAGTTAGAGCCCTTTGCTAACAAGTCCAAAGATGTAGGCTTCAGCTATCCCAAGGGGGCCAATTAATTTCCTTCTGTTCCTTGACCACAAACTGCATCCTGAGCTACACACATCCTGCCGGCACACTCGCTGCTGCTCACAGACAGGCTGGGCGGGAAGGCGGGCTCAGACCAGCACCCTCAGCGGCCAGGCCGGGTAACTCACATAAGCACAGCTGGGGGGGAGGGGTCATATTTCTGCTGAACTCACCTCAGCCCTCTCACTGCTTCCCAGAGGTGGCTCCATCTTTTCTCCTGTTCTCTGGAGCGTTACTTCCCTGCCTGGTCCCCGGAGGCCCTGATACTTTAGTTCAACAGCACAAGTATTTTTTCCTAAAGTTTGGGGGACACTGAGGTGCAGGCTGCGCACAGCTGAGACACAACCCACGTATGCCTTCTATCATTGGCTGGGTCAGTACAGGTGAGCACACGCTTCGGCCTTCCGGGGGCTCCCTGGGGCCTCTTTCCCCAGGCCCTCAATGCCTCTTCTCACTCATCCTAACACACCTACTGCTAAGCTAGACCTTTCGGATCCAGACTCAGATCTAACTCCTGGGCTTCAGGTTCAGACTTAACCTCCTGCCATCATCCTGCCGGCTCCCTGGGCTCTTGGCCGGGGCAGCAACAGGATTTGTTAACTCAGCTCCCCTGTGTGAGCTCCACTGAAATCATCTGGCTCCCCAGCTCTGGGCTTACTGTGCCCTGTTACCTCCTCCTGTCCTTACTTTCAAATAAAGTACCTCTATTTCATTTTTGTTGTTGTCATTGTTAGTGTTTTACCTCAATGAATCACACGTGTTTATAGGCGTAAATACAAAAAAAACTCTTAGAAAAACATCACTCATAATCCCACCACCCAGAGATAAACACCATTAACATTTTATTTCCTTGCAGACTTTTCCACGCATATGTGTACTTAGAACATTCTAGAAGGATAATCTATATACAATTTTATGTTATGTTTTTGTCAAGCAATATTGAATATATAAGCATTAATTCATACCTAAAAATTCTGCACAAATGTCACATTTAATGGTTATATAATAATCTACTATCTAAGGCAGCACCTGTGGCTCAAGGAGTAGGGCACTGGCCCCATGTACTGGAGGTGGTGGGTTCAAACCCAGCCCTAGCCAAAAAACTGCAAATAATAATAATAATAATCTACCGTCTAACTAAAACATAACTTGTTAACTAATATCCCCATTTTTGAGCATTAAAAGTATTGTCATTTAGTGGCAAATAATTTGAATATAAAACCTTCTGTATATTTCAGATGATTTTCTTAGGACAGAGGCCCTTCAATGAAATTACTCAATCCAAGAGTATGAACATTTGAAGATTCTTAGTAAGTATGGCCAAATTGATTTCAAGCAAGTTTATGTCAATTTCATCTCCCACCACACACCAGCAATACCTAATTTTGTTAGGCAAATAAAGGTATGCCATTAGTATATCAATTTCCATCTCAGATTACTTGGTAGAACTGAACGTT
Organism: Arctocebus calabarensis; assembly: GCA_963573935.1. Lineage (NCBI taxonomy): Eukaryota > Metazoa > Chordata > Mammalia > Primates > Lorisidae > Arctocebus > Arctocebus calabarensis. Next base: position 15,608 of record CAUYON010061594.1, read on the forward strand.
GTTCATGTTTGTTAGAAATGATTTCTCTTTGCAAGCTATTAACACCCTTTATGTATTTATTTATCTAAATCTATTTGCATGCCCTCTTATCATTTTCAGAAAGTTAATATTCTGTCTGTCATGTTTGTTGCAAGTATTTTCCCAATATCTTTCTTTGCCTTTTAATTTTTCATTAGTTTTTGGCCCATACAATTTTTTTCTTTTTTATTAAATCATAGCTGTGTATGTTAATGCAATCATGGGGTACAATGTGCTGGTTTCATATACAATCTGAAATATTTTCATACAACTGGTTAACATAGCCTTCATGGCATTTTCTTAGTTATTGTGTTAAGACATTTATATTCTGCATTTAGTAAGTTTCACCTGTACCCTTCCAAGATGCATGGTAGGTGTGATTCCACCAATTGCCCCCCTCCCCCCATCATCCTCCCTTCCCTCCCCTTCCTAGCCCCTTTCCCCATATTCTTATGCTATAATTGTAGTATAGCCTTCATATGAAAGCTATAAATTAGTTTCATACTAGGGCCGAGTACATTGGATACTTTTTCTTCCATTCTTGAGATACTTTGCTAAGAAGAAAATGTTCCAGCTCCACCCAAGTAAACATGAACAGCCTGCACAGTTTCTAACTGGAATGCAAACAAGCCTTTCATTCTTTTCCTTTGTAATTTCCCTGAAGCTTAGAAAATCTTTCCCCCAACAAGATATCAGGTAAATATTTACCTTTTTCTTTTCTACTTTGTTTAATAGTTTCCCATAGTTCCCACACTCAAGGTATTTCTAATCAGTTCATCCCAGGGCTTCCCTTACTCTGTATTATTTTATCCCAGCTACTCATGCCTCACATATTATTGAAATTTTTCTTGGTGGAATGATAGAGGTCTGTTCAAATGACCTTATAGTATATTTGCAGAAGATGCAGGCTGCAGGCAGTTGGCTTGACTCTTGGTATCTTCTTGTGACGTTGTACACAGGACACAGATCCCCCGCAGCCCCCTCACCTCCCAAGGGCTGCATCTGTTTATGGCCAGAGGATCTGCTAAGGGGCATTTCTCAGGGGCTGTAGTATAACCCCACCCCACACTTACATACAAACACCTGCTTAATCCTCTCTCTTTCCCATCTTTCCCTTTCTCTGCTTCTCTTCACCTAAACTCCGTAACTTCTCAAATTTGGAAGTGGTTAAGTCAGCAACGCTGGGCAACTTTTCTCCTTCCTCTCCTGCTCAATGAAAACCCTCCCTGAGATAGGCGATCCTTCCTCCCTGTATCTCCCAACATCCACCGGGACCTGTGGGGGGAGGGGGGTATTTGCTGAGTTTGCAGTTCAGACAACATTGAGAAGCTGGGATCAGGGAGCATCACAGCTGCTCTTGTCTGCTTCTCTCGCCCCACCTCTTGCTGGTGATCCAACAAAGAGAAAGAAATCTTTCTTGTGCTCTTCTGTCTGTTCTCATTAGAAAACTAAACAGCACACAAGCTTATGATCACACACATAGGAACAGGAAGGCACAGCGGGGTCGGCCAAGACAGGTCTGAAGCCAGCAGAAGGGTGCTATGTGTCTGGTGCCTTGTAGGATCCAAAGGGCAAGGATTGCACCCATATTATTCACCATTCTCAAGGCCCAAGAAGTGCCTGGCAATTTCTTAGGGCTCAGCTAATAACTGTTAAGGAATGACTAGGAATATCCTCTCCATCCTGTGCCCCTATGAAGTATGATGGTTAAAACATATGTAGACAGTCAACTATTTGGAACTATCATAGGGAGTTTTTGGTTTGGGTTTGTTTTCCTAGCTGAAGTATGTGTTTTTACCCTAAGCTAGCCAGCGCCCCACAAACATACTTTTAGTACTTCCATCCTCAAGTTCCTTAAATTTCTCTGGCTCTCATCATGAAAATGATAAAGTTAGATTAGATGATTTCCAATGTCACTTTTAGCTATAAAATTCTGTGATTAGATTAATATCTTATAGATGAAGGCTTTTATCGATGTTGATAAATTCTGTTCTGACTATATACAGGCTTAAAGAACACACCATAATTTACAGCTGACTGTACTTTACCAGAAACTAAAGTGCAAAAGGAAATTAGAGCGGTGAATGCCTTCTCCTAGCCCACCATCCACATCGCAACACAGGCTGGAATCATTCTTCAAGCAAGCATTTAACACCAGCCATGAAACCATCATTAGTATAATAACATGTTTCTTGCCACAATAAATCAGAAGCCTTTATTCAACAGTTCTGAATTTGATAGAGGTTATTCCCAGCTTCATGAAAAATCAATCACAAATGAAGATGCATCACTAGAAAAGCCCGTGTGCCACAGAAGCCAAAGTGATAAGAATCTCTTAATGCTAATCGTCTAGAACATTCTAACTAGTATTAGTGCAAATAATATTAATCTTGAGATGAAAATTGATTGATCATAGGATTTCTTTTTACACGGACTTAGAATCTGCTGGCATGTGTTCCGGGAGTGCCAACTCATTTGAATATCTGCCTAATTAGGAAGGTAAATCTGCTGCTCCCACTGCCAGCAATCACGTCGTGCGTTCCAAAGCCAAATATAAATGCCTTTTATATCCCCACTGTTTGGGATTATTCACCTCCCACGTCTGCAAAGACGATGCAGAACTGTCCAAACTGCTTCTCTTCTCAGCCTGCCCTCTGCTTTCTCCAGGGCGTGGCTCTGCCACATCGTAAATTTTCTTTTTAATTTTATTGTCTTTATTATTAAATCATAGCTGTGTACAATAGTGCAATCAAGGGATACAATGTGCTGGTTTCATATACAATCTGAACTATTCTCATCAAACTGATTAACATAGCCTTCCTGGCATTTTCTCAGTCTTATATGAAGACATTTGTATTCTGCATTTAGTAAAGTTCGCCTATACCCTTCTAAGATGCACCGTAGGTGTGGCCCCACCAATTATCCTCCCACCGCCCCAACTTTCCCCCTCCCCTCCCTACCCTTGCCCCTTTCTCCATATTCTTGTGTTATAGTTGGGTTATACCCTTCATACAATAGCTATAAATTAACTTCATAGTAGGACTGAATACATTGGATAGTTTTTCTTCCATTCTTGAGATACTTTGCTCTTTCATGTTTACATGGATGGAGTGGAACATATTCTTCTTAGCACATCGTAATATTATCACGAGAGTACAGGTGGCACACAACTATTTTGAGGGCTAGGGTATAAGAAGATACCAGAGGAGTTGGGATTTTATTGGCCAGGTGTGAGGAAAGGTGATCATCATGCAAACCCCTGAATGAAGATCTGTGCTAGAGGATGTGATCATGTGTGATCCTGCTGGAGAATGGTGACTCTCCACCCTGGACAAGCAGAAGGCAATCCTGATATGCCCGAGTTCACCCTGCATGGGTCTCTTCTCCCATTGGAGAGCTTCCTGAAGCCCCCATGCTAGCCACCAGGGCCTCCTTGCTGCTGCCCACACACCCCTCCAGCCTCCTCATCTCCACCACTTTGCACAAGTTGTTCCATCAGTATAGAAAGTCTTTGCTTCCCACATTTGTCTGGGAAGTCCCAGCCATCCCTCAGGCCCAGTTTATATCCTTCTTCCCAGGAAACTCTTACTAGATCATCCTACCCTCAGTCAAATGATCTCTCCTTCCCCTCATCCTTTATGGCATCTGAGTTGGCCCGGTATTCCCTTTTATTGAAGTAATTTGTGTATGAAGATAGACAGGTTCTAAGCAACCAAGGATGGAAGCAGTTTCGAATTCATATTTTATCCCCAAGAATGCCTATCACAGGCTTCATATATAACTACGGCCAGCAAGGGAGAGGCTGTAGAAAGAGTTTCCTTCCCTCAGTACTATCTGGACCAGGCTTAGAAGCATCACTCAGAGGATCACTCCTCCTCGGGAGACCAACTCCCCGTGCCCGAGAGCAGGAGTTACCCCACGTCAGCTAGCACAAAGGAATAATCTTGAAATCCAAATTCCTGTTGGGCCAGTTCAAGGGGCTGATACCCTAGTGTGGACTGGCAGGACAAGGATCTGCTTTTTTGCAGGCCCAGTCAGGTGATTCGGATGCTGGTGGGCCTGGCACCACTAACTGAAAGTTCTTCCCTGGGGAATATTTCATATAGTGGGGACAGGTGCACAGTGAAGACCAGGAGGTTAAACTTGGCATTGCCTGTTTTGCAGAAGGGAGAAGTACTTGGGGGGGGGGAGCACTCAGGAGATGCATGGAGCTCTCATATACATTCTTTTGACCAGCAAAAGGTACATTCAAAGTGCTCAGGGCTTTGCAAATACCTCAATCTCTAAAACTGTCTGTGCTATAGGAGGTCTCAGACACTGTGTTCTCTGACAGAGTACACACCCCAATGAGACACAGAAGTATTAACACCCCCAGTCTAGCTCATAACACATCTCTGCCAAGATACATGGGAACCTCTGAGAAAGACCAGCCCAAAATGGAAGAAAAGCTTATAGTGAACCTTCATCACTTGGAAAAAAGTTTCCAAGGTTAATATGTAAGATGGAGACAATTCATCCCCAGACCGGTGCTCACCCAGCTGAGAGCAATGTGAGTTCTCCTTGCAGCAATCCCTGAACCCCACCACCATGCCCTGAGCTAATCCCGCACATAACAACTCTGTTCCCACATTCTTCAGCTTTTTAATATCATACTAGACATGAGGATTGAGAGATGAATACACCATATTCCTGGACTTAGGGCAGACAAGCACAGAAGTAAACGACTGAAATCTAAATGGGAAGTGTGCTGACAGTGCCAGACACAGGAGCACCAGCCTGCCTTATAGAGAGCAGGATAGAACACCGAGACCTGAGCTCAGAATCGGCAGACTTCTCCAGGATGACCACACATGCTCCAACATACTCTCCCTCCATCTACTACAAGTTATAGAACAACTCCAGTGGAGGGACTAACATCAGTTATTCCCCAGCTGTGAGGGAGAGGGAGCTCCCAGCTGTGCTCAGATGGCCTCCTCAAGCCCTTCCAACCTGGCTGAGCTGTCTCCATCCATAGCCTCCTGCTCCTGGGCTTGGGGCCTGCCTGGTACATCCCTAAGGTTCTTATAGCAGGGAAATCAGAGGTCTTGATGCATCTGTCAAAGGCAGAATGGCTTGAGAGCCATGAACCCCGCTGAGCTAGGGAACACTCCATGGCAGGAGAAGGCAGAATGCAAGTTATGGAAGGAGGAAGTAAGGACATTGAGACCCTAAGTTTACATAAGTTAATTGGTGCTTAATTCATATTTTTACTTCTATTTCAACTAAGAGATCAAGCTGACCAGACCATGTGGACAATTATCTGAAACACAGCTGGCCAGCCATGGGAGAGCAGCCTGGTGGCGGGAGCTGTGCAGAGGCAGATCTCCAACTCCAAGGGGCCAGAGAGGGCCCCTTTAGCCCTAGGGAGCAGGCCTTACTTCTATTGCTAAATAGAAATGCTGCAGAGGAGATACCATGTCGGATATAAAAAGAAAACAGAAGTGGCTGGTACTGGATACCAAATCATTTTACTAAGCAAGTGTTTATTTTGATGAGCCATCAGCAATTTTTTTCAGGTTACATACTGAATAACTGCAATCATTTATTACATTAATGGATTACCTCTGGAGAAGGAATCTAATTACATTTTTGTACAAACTACAAAATGTAGATTAATTTCAAACTTCCTTGGCAGCCCCCCCGCCGCCCCCCCCCCCCCAGCACCCACCCCCGGTCATTCTTTTCTTAAGCTGAGTGATGGAGCTCTGGGTTAGGAGACCAAATAATGCAAAGAAGCTGGAACTTTGAGAAGGCTTTGTGGATTCACCAAAAAAAAGCATGCACAGAGCCCCTTGCCTTCTGCATGCGCCAGCTCTGTCCTGACCTGGAGATATGGCTGCAAACAAGACAATGTCTCACTCCTCTTTGAGGTTCCCAAAGTGTTCAACAGTTGCAAGCGCTGTAAAAATTCCCATGAACCCATTTAAATCATTGCTAAGCTTGATTTTCTGAACACCAGTTAGGAGTTGGCGGTCAACCTCTTTAGCCCTGCAAAGGAAATCCAAAAGAGTAGGGAAAGGATTAAATGGGGAGGGGGGAGACTAATCCATTTACTCAGCGAAAGTAACATGATAGGAAAGTAAGGACAGAGCAAAGGGAGAGGGAACTTTAAAAGAGAAATACAAAAGCTGATAACTCCTTCTGAAATTCACAATTTCTCATAATCACAGGAATGAAAATTTCAAATTAGCAATATATCTTGAGGGGAAAGAGGATTTTCAATGTAGGTAAATTGAAGGATTTTCAATGTAGGTAAATTTCCCAGGACTATAAACTGTCTTGATTTTTCTGGAAAGCAATTTGGCATTGTATATCAAGAACCTTAAAAATGTCCGTATCTTTTTAGCCAGTCTTTCTTATTCTGGGCATTTATCCTAAAAGAAAAATTATAGAAATAAGATCAAAATTTTATAGACAAGGATTAGCATTAAACATTATTATAATGGCCCCAAACGAGCTAAGCATAAACATTAAACTTTAGAAGAAAGGTTAAATAAATTATGTATATCCATATAGTAGACTATTACGAAGCCTCAAAAATTATGTTTATGAAGAGTTTTGATGACAAAAGGAAATGCTTATTAAATAATTATAAACAAAATTTAGGATGCAAAATTATATCTAAAATATGATTTACACTACAGAAAGAAATACACAGGAACGTGGGCAGTATATATGCCACAACAGTAATTTGTCTGTTGATGGTAGCAAATTAGGTGATATTTTTCCTGTTCTTTTACACTTTTCTCTGTTGAATTTTTCTATAACAATCATGTTATAGAAATCTCTCCACAATCAAAAGAAATAAAAATGAGCTTATGGAAAAGAGGAGATAAATAGGAGGAAAGGGAAAGGTTAATCTAATGAAGAAGAAAAGGATGACTCCCTTGCTCCATGGGGCTGGGGTCAGGGTGGGTGGTTGTGGGGAAGAATTGCAAACAGAAACTTAAAGGATTCAAATGATGGAAATGCTTGCTGTCCAGAGTACCAGGTGATGACAGTGCCTGCCTCAAATTTCTTCCCTTTTTTAAGAATAGCTGGATTTACTGTCAGGTTTCAATTTCCCTGACAGTTCTTAAATAAACTTGGCCTGAGTCTATAGGATTTTAATATTTGATTCTACCACGTTAAGCCCCCAAATTGAATCCTAGCAGGTCCTAGAAACATTATACATTGACCCACAAAAACCACAGAATTTTTCAAAAATTTTTCAAGAATGTCCCTAATAGTATAATCAAATACACACACACACACACGCAATACTGACTGTAATCAATTACAGATAGATTATTGCACTGGAGATTCCATCCCATGGAAGGAAATGAATTAGATAGTCTTGCAAAGCTTCTAAAAACGGTGCTCCGTCTGTCCAGCACTTACCTTTTGCTCAGTAAACTATAAATACTTGATGACAAGGCCAACGGTGATGACTAAGTTGATCGATAGGGAACATGGAGATAGCATTCCACTTCCACGCACTATCAGGATGGATGCTGAGGGAATGGACAGGAGATGGTCGGCTCTTCCTCCCTTGCTGTCTTCATCCTCCATTGGTCTTTCCCAGCTGATGGAAGCCAAGTGTTCCCAGAGCGAGGGATCAGGTTGTTATGAGTCTTTGCTGGAGGTTCTGACAGCTGATACGGAGCCATTTCCTCACCAGTGTCCTTGGGCTATGCAATTTTAATAAGCTCAATCTCAAGAAAGAAAAAGGCCCCTGGGACCATGCTGAATTATTCACAGCTCCAATCGGGTAAGACAGAGGAACCCCTCTTCTGAGTGTAAGTGATAGCTGCTCATTGATTTCTCCCCCTTCTTGACCCCTAGGTAAGAACATCGTTTAAAAAAAACAAAGGATGGAAAAAAAGTTAACTACCTTCTTAAATCTGAGTTTGTGAATAGTTAGTGAATTTGGGAATTGTGTTTCAGTTGACATTTCTTTTATCAAGAAAAATTTTGATACCTTGGCCTCAATTACAAAAGAAAGAAGAGGCTCAGCGCCTGTGGCTCAGCGGGCTAAGGCGCCAGCCATGTAAACCTGAGCTGGTGGGTTCAAATCCAGCCTGGGCCCGCCAACCAACAATGACGGCTGCAACCCAAACAAAAATGGCCGGGCATTGTAGCGGGCGCCTGTAGTCCCAGCTACTTGGGAGGCAGAGGCAGGAGACTCACTTGAGCCCAGGAATTGGAGGTTGCTGTGAGCTGTAATGCGACAACACTCTACCCAGGGTGACAGCTTGAGGCTCTGTCTCAAAAAAAAAGGAAAAGAAAAGAAAGAAGAAAAAAAGCAAGGATGTTGGTATATCCAAATTTATTTAAATATAACACATGCAGATTAATAACCATGATCAAAGTGGTCTTGTTTAATAACAGAATAAAATCAGTTGAGACTTGAAGGCCAAAAACGATATATGGTTCATGCATTCATTATATATTTAAGTTGAATTAGCTTGTGTGTGTAACTCGCATGATTCCCAAACTCACTAATTATTCACAAACTCAGATTTAAGAAGATAGATTCTCTATCTTTTGTTTCCTTTTTGTTTGTTTCTAAGACAGAGTTTTACTCTGCCACCCTCTGGCTTGAGTGCCATGGCATCACTGCAATTTCTAACTCCTAGGTTCAAGCAATCCTCCTGCCTCAGATTCCTGAGTAGCTGGGATGAGAGGCGCTGCCACAATGCCAGGCTAGTTTTTCTATTTTTAGTAGAGATGGGTTCTTGCTCTTGCTCAGGCCTGTCTTAAACTCCTAAGCCTAAGCAATCCACCCACCTTAGCCTCCCTGAGTGCTAGGATTATAGGCATGAGCCAGCGTACCCAGCCTTATCTTTTGTTTTTTAAGCTGAATTCTCATCTAGTGGTCACGGAAGAGGGTAAAATCAAGTATACTATATACATGTATGAGAGCTAACAATTAAGTTAGTAAACACATCCTAGAAAAAATGCTACATACCTCATTGCTGAATATCACTATAGTCACCAGATGACCCAGGGAGTACTTCAAAGGTAACCATAATGATATTCAGCAATGAGGTGTGTAGCACTTTTTCTAGGTTGAGTTCAAAAACTTAATTGTGGGCTCAGTGCCTATAATTCAGCTGTTAGGGCTCTGGCCACATCCACCGGGACTGGGAAGTTCAAACCTGGCCAGGGCCTGCCTAGCTGAGTGTTGTGGCAGGCGCCTATAGACCCCAGCTACTTCGGAGACTGAGGAAAGAGAGTCACTTATGCCCAAGAGTTGGAGGTTGCTGTGAGCTGTGTGATGCCACAGCACTCTGCTAAGGACAACATAGTGAGACTCTGTCTCAAAAAAAAAAAAAAAAGTAGTTGCGTATGTGCGTGTATACAATTTCTTTGTGGGGAAAAAGAAATACAAGCTATACAAAACTATGGTTAATTCTTCCCTACACTTTTACAATTTATCTCATATCCCATGACTACAGTTTGCTGGTAAATGCTTTATGTGAAAGTGAGAGCAGTCACTGTGCCCCTGGAGGGAGTGAGGTAGAAATCAGACGCAATCTTACTGGAGTTAGATGATATCTCAAGGTAGTTTTGATTTGCATTTCTCTTATGATTAAGGATAGTGAGCATTTTTTCACGTGTCTGAAGGCAGTGCACCTGTCTTCTTTAGAGAAGTTTCTCTTCAAATCCTTTGCCCATCCTGAGATGGGATCACTTGTTCTTTTCTTGCTAATACATTTGAGTTCTCTGTGGATTCTGTTTATTAAACCTTTGTCAGAGGCATAACCTGCAAATATTTTCTCCCATTCTGAGGGCTGTCTGATTGCTATACTTACTATGTTCTTGGCCGCACAGAAGCTTTTTAGTTTCATCAAATCCCAGTAGTGAATTTTTGATACTGCTTCCATTGCCTGGGGGAGGTCCTCCTCACGAAGTATTTGCCCAGGCCAATCTTTCAAGAGTTTTCCCTGCACTTTCTTTTAGTATTTTTATAGTTTCATGTCTTAAGTTTAAATCTTTAATCCAGTGTGAGTCTATCTTTGTTAGTGGTGAAAGGTATGGGTTCAATTTCAGTCTTCTACAGGACGCCAGTCAGGTCTCCCAGCACCATTTGTTAAAAAGGAAATCTTTTCCCCGCTGAATGTTTTTAATTGACTTGTCGAAGATCAAATAGTGGTAAGTAGTTGGGTTCAGCCCTACTATGAAGCTAATTTATAGCTTTCATATGAAGGCTATAACCCAATTATAGCGCAAGAATATGAGGAAAGGGGTAAGGGAGGGAAGGGGGAGGGTGGGTGGAGAGAGGGCAAATGGTGGGATCACACTTATGATGTATCTTAGAAGGGACAGGTGAAATCTACTAAATGCAGAACACAAATGTTTTCACATAATAAACAAGAAAATCCCATGAAGATTATGTCGAACAGTTGGATGAAAATATTTCAGATTGTATATGAAGCCCGCACACTGTACCCCATGATTGCACTAATGTACACAGCTATGATTTAATAAAAAAAAAGAAAGAAAGAAAGAAAGAAAACAAATCAGATGCAAAAGCTTACTCAAACATTTCCCACACTCCTCAGAATCTCAGCTCTCTCCCTGAAGCACTTGCACAAGCACACCCACTTTCTTAGCAGGGGGCCTCCGCTCTTTGTTTTATCAAGTCTCCCATGTGTGCTGAGAATCCAGTCCAGACCCATCATCTCTGAGCAGGGATGTCACAGAAGCCCCTCATGGAGTCCAGACACCGCCTGTTTCCATCCAGCCAGAGCCATCCTCCGGGCTCATAAAGTCATAACATTCACACCACGGGGCTCTTCAGTACATTGTTGAGCCTCCATTAACCTCAGTTTCCTCCTTTGTCAAACAGGTATGACAATAATATACAGCTCCTTGGGATTGAAGTAAAACAGTGCACGGCCGGGACTCCCCGCGGCCGCACACGTGAAGCGGGCGGTAAGCAGCAGCTGTTACTCCACAGGAATGCACAGTCCACGAGGACAGGGATTATGCTGTTCCATCCAGGGCCTAGAACAGTGTCTGGGAAAGGACGGAAACTCCACACCTTTTACTTGAGTGAATGATGAAGTATTTCAGGCCTGTTATCCAAGCTAAGGTGCAGCCTGGGGCGTGTTTGCCACGTCCTCTAGCACTGGCCTCTGCTGTCCTGAGTTGTTGTCACTGCCCTGCATTCTCTAGGAGACGGTGGGCTCCCGGAAGGCACTCTCTCACTGCCTGGTTGCAATGCCACGCACACAAGATCTTCAGGCAACCCTAGGAATAAAAGGACTGACTATCTGAGGTCCTTCCAAGAGCAACCAAAGACGGTCCCCCCATTAACCAGCTCCGCAGAGCTCTGATGAGCACAGTACACACTCAGAATCCCAGCCCTTCATTTCATGGGGAGCTGGAGCTGGGCTAGTCATTTTTATTTATTTATTTATTTTCATGACAGATATACTTTTATTTGCCAATTACAAAACAAATTAAAAAATAAAAATGTAAAGTTTACGTGGAGGGGATAAAGACCCAGAACAGTCTAGCAATTTTAACACTGCACATTTCTGTTACCTCTGCCAAGCTAAACAGTATGGATTTCAAACCTCACCCATAAACCAGAGGGCCCTCCTTTTTTTGATGGGAAGTAATTTTTACTTCCTGGAAATGGAAGGTTCCCTTGAGGGGAGAAACTGATGGCACGGAGACAAAGGGGGAGTGGATGACATGTGGGACCCAGGTGGCACAAGGGCAAAGCCAGCTTGGGAGAGGGGACACAGGAGGGGCTGTTAGCATGGAACCAAGTACCAAGACCTAGTGCCAGGCAGCACTGCCCTCATACTCACAGACAACCACCTGAGGGGATAACCCCTTCGTCTTCCTCTACTGCCCCCAAAATGATGTGCTGTCAGCTTCGAGGAAGCAGCAACCTGTGCACAGTTGCTTTTCCTAGTTCCCTTGGGCACATCTAGAAGCTCCAGGAGTGAGCAGAGGGGTGGGGTAGTGTATGGAACACAGGTGCTGACGTCAGTCAAATGCGTCACCTCCACACCCATGTTTAGCAGCCTCTCAGCTTCCAGAAGCTCACACATACCACACACACCTCCAACTGCTCATTTCTAATTTGGTGCCAGGTGCCCAAGCAAAGAGCCTCAGGGAAATGTAGAATAACAAGTCTTATTTCACCAAGGTGAACTGAACAATCCCTAGCCCTTGGTGTCCCTTGGTTGGGTTTATGGATTGCATATAAGCCCACACAGGAGACGTCAAGGGGCACTCATTCATTTCATATCAGCAGCTGGCCATGGGCTGAAAACAAGGCACAGAGGATCTGTGCTTTCACCTTGGAAATTGAGGGTATCTGATTTGGGGATCCAGCCTACAAATGACAGATGCAGCCTGGAGTGGGGGTGGCAAGTCCATTCAGAGACAAAAGTGCCTGAATGATAAAAAGATGCAAACTCTCCAGTTTGAAATGAATTCCATTCCAAAATCTCATTTGTTAAATCAGTTCTTTGGAATTCAGAACCCATTTCCAGGGAAGTCATATCTGTTATAAATGATGATTGGGTTTCCAGCCTAGTCCACAAAAGCCTATTTAACTCATAATGTAGATGAAATACTATACATTTGCAATGAAAAGCAACAGAAAAAAAAGTCCTGTTGTGATACCAGTAATTAAATGAAAAAGAAAAACAGAAAAGTGGAAAATAAATAGCTTTCTTGCATTTCTTTTGAACAAAGAAGAGAGCTCTTCATCTACCTTAGACAATAGTCTGGAGCCTGTGGGGGGTGGGATGGAGGATGGGGCACACAGCCCTCTCGGAGAAGAGAAGGGTTTTGCAGTCACGAGGCCTGGATTCTAGTTCCACCTCTAACTCTCACGCAGCTGCGGGGGAGGTACTGATCTCTGGTCTCAGACACCTTACTGGTAACCTCTCCTGACCACATCAGACAAATGCTGCATGACGGACGCTGTGGTGGACCTCCCAGACCCACTTCAAGGAAGGGCTTGTTGGCCAGGTTCTGGGAGGGCTATCAGCCTTCAACACAGAGAGGCACATATCCAAGGTCACTTCATTCCTCGTGCCCACATCCAGGAAATGACCAATGTGGCAGTATAAAGTCCCAGCCACTTTGGCCCCCCTCAGGAGACGTTGAAGAGCCACTCTAAACAGAAGCCCTCTAAGGGGTGCACACCCCTCTTCCCAAGGGGTGTCCTCCTTGCTTTCCCTTCACTGTGTGGGCCTGTAAGGAACCGAGCACCATCTGAGTCTGTGTCGCCAGGGACCCAGCCCTTGACAGCCTGGCCCGGACCAGGCTCAGGTCAATGAAGAGACCTTCCCCTATAACCTCTCCTTATCTGCACAGGACATAGGTCATCAGAAAAGTCGCGAAACACCCCAGGTAGCTCTGGGGTTCAAGATGCTGGGAGCCCAAGGACAGAGTGGCAAGCAAGGCAGTGGGGGATTCAAAGGAATGTGCATTTCTAGCACCGGGAAAATGGCTGGGGTGTGCAGATAAACTGTAAGGTTTTATCTTTAATGTATGAGTGCTCATAAGAGTTTATAATTTGGAAATAGAATCTATACAAGAAACATGAGGATCTCTTGTTTGGAACGGCTCTGTCCAATATGATAGCCACTGGCCATGGGTGACTATTTAAATTCAAATTTGAGTTAATTTTAATCAAATAAAATTTGAAACTCACTTTCTTGGTTGAACTGGTCATATTTCAAGGGCTCAATAGCCATATGTGACTATTGTGACTACCATACTGGGAAGTGTGGATTTATAGACTATGTCCATCTTTGCAGGAAGTTCTCCTGGACAGCACCAATTGGAACACTGAGTTGTAAAAGATCTAAGAATGTCTGAAAAGCATGCCATTCCATGTAAGGCTCCTTGGATAGACACGTGTTGAAAGTGAGCAAGATAAGTACCACTAGGTTTTAGTTCCCCTCAATCCTCACTCAAACACACTCACAGAACTCTAGTTCTACGTAAGCAATGTTGAATTTATGTAATTCAGGATGACCCAGCACCATGCAGGCCTCTGGGTTATTAAGACTTCCAAGTTCAAATTGGAGTTAAATATTACGGAAAGACAGAGAAGAGTGAAAATATGAGGAACATCATCCTCCTAGCCTAGGGAAAGAAGAGGGTCAGTTCCTGGGGCCATTTGAAGAGGCCCTTGGGCTTCAAACATTTTAGCTCCGATTAGTAATTTCATCACTAAGATAGTGGCCAATAACATGTCCTGAAACCTGATGGATCCATGCCCCCTTTCTTCTTAGTCATGAACAAAGGAATCTAGGGCTTCTAGAAGTCAACACTGCCAGTCACTAACTGTGACTTGATGAGCAGTGACAGTCATTGTGGTCTCTCTGTGTGAGTCCATTCATTGCCCCTTACATGCACTTGGTTTCTGTGTTTCTTTTTGTTTTGAGACGGTTTCACTCTGTCATTCAGGCTAGAATGCAGTGGTGCTACCACAGCTCACTACAACCTTGAACTCCTGGGCTCAAGTGATCCTCTGACCTCAGCCACCACACCCAGCTAATTTTTCTATCCTCACTTTGTTGCTGATGCTGGCCTCAAGTGATCCTCCCAAAGTGCCAGGATTACAAGCACAAGCCTCTATGCTTGACCCTTGCCGGCACTTTGGATCTGATTCTTGCCTTCTGCCCACTCTGAGGAATTGACAGTTCCCCAGAACCAAGACTTGGAGCTCCATCTTTTCCCCACAATGATGACTGTGGAGTATCCCCACAGAAATTCAGACCAGGCATAGCTACAGCCCCCACCTCATCCAATTGGTGGCTTGCTGGAAATCTTCAAGGCAACCTATTTCCCTGCAATTTTGGTCCTTCTTTCTTTGTAACACCAAACAGGCAGAATCCATGAGCACTGCCAGCACCAGCGCCATGGCAGAGGTGAAAATGAGGAGTGCCCTTCCCCCGGGGAAGCGTACCACCTCCCCCTAGCCACAGCTCTTATCCTCTTCCTGTGCCCTCCTCTGACACATGTGTTTTCAATTCAGGAATAGCAAAGGATCTGATCACGGCCAGTACTGGGCACCACAGTCTTTCTGGAAGGCAGGGCTGGGCTAGAACAGTTAGGAGAGAGTCTTGTGGTACTCCTCTCAACAACTTGAACACAAATGTACTCACATTGTGTTTATCTTTAAAGCTATGAAAAGTTTCTTTTAGACGCTCAGTACATAAATCTTCTTATTGTCTCAACTGCATTCTTATTGGACAGAACTGATAGATTAGAGAGCTGCCATTCCTGCTGCTGTCACACTAAGTATCTCAAATGCTGATGATTTTCTGCTCCGAAACTCCTTTCACAATATGCCACATTCTTGCCAGCAAATAATGCTCTTAGGCACTTCCTACACCCACACTACAAACCCTGATGCAAGCTTCTATCACACGCACCTTTGCAGATAGCCAACCCACCAAAGACCCACAACACACACAGCCACGTGCAAGGCCAACTCGCACACAGGCTGCACAGAGTTAAAGAGAAGAGCCTCTGAGTCAGTAAAATGCCATTGCAGAGATGTTCCCCCTGGAGCCAATGGGTCCTGGGTGCCTGGGATATCTTGTCTTCCAAGGATAACAGCACCTAATGCTGGTGGCATCAGACTTTGTAGAGTTACTGAGAGACTCTGTATGCATAATTTTGTTTAATTTAAGCTTTATATTAATCCTTAGTGAGGATGAATATAAATACTCCCTCCATTGTACAGATGAGAGTACTGGGTTCAAAGCACTTACATAGTTTTCCCAGGGCCATATGCCTGGAGAGTGCCTGAGCTGCAACTCAATCCAATGTCCCCTGGATTCAATGGAGCTTGAAGCCTGTTTCCAAATGCAGGAGCACATCATAGACACAGATGGGTGTTGGAGGCTGGATCATAGGAGCCAAAGGGGAAATCCACCTCCCATGCTGGTTTAGTAAACTAACAACAAGAAATATGGAAGGAAAGTAAATTACCAAAGCTATAACCACATAGACACAATCAACAAACAATACACCAAGGCAAGTCCTGCTTCTGCAAGAGGCTGTGATAATTGCCCTGCTCCGTCTCCCAGCTGTACCCCCAAGCCTACTCATGCTCTCTCCTGCCCTGACCCTTCACTGACCACTACAGTCCAATACCCTCCACTCCAAGAGTTTTTCAAACTTTAATGTGTTAAAGTCACACAGATTCCTGGGTCCTTTCTCTAGAGATTCTGACTCAGTGGATTTAGCCACAGGCCTGAGAATTTGCATTTCTAGCATTTAGCTCATGCTGCCGCACCATGGACCATGCTGGGAGGGGCTGGTCTTGACTCTGGCAGGACCTTCACCATACAATGTGAAATTGGATTCCTTTTTCTGTTACACTACGCTGGTTCCCAGTCTCTTCCCTCTTTCCCTCCACACAATCTCACTCATCTTCAGAACTTCCACCCCTAAAACACAGAGCCAAGCCTGATCACAGTTCATGACTAGAGCTCTGACTAAAATGACCTCCTGTTTATTCCAGACATATCACCCCTGCCTGTGTGCCCCAGTTCTTATAAATGGACTTCTCGCTTAGCCACTGTTCTCCATTTCTTATTCTAATCCTCCACTACTACAGATTTCTTTCCCTCCTTTAGCTAAGCATCCTCCTGGGAATCGAATCATGATCCTGAACCCCAAAAGCACCACCCACTCTACTCATACCTGCTGACCCAGGGCTCTGACGCCAGGCATCGGCCTGCCCAAACGTCCGTGTCTCGCCTAACCCAGATTCCCTATCGCTGAGCTGTCCCTGCCAGCTGGAACACTGGTCTTGTTCCTCCTCCTCACTGAGGCAGCTTGCTGGGATGCCGTGCTCCGACTGTCTAAACCACTGGAGTGATCACCTGCCACGTCGTGCTTCCTTTTCAGCACCTAGAGCAGGGACAGCTCCCCTGGAGGGCCAAGAAGCGGGATCCAAGGCAATTCCCCATTCCCCCTCCCTGTGACGGAGCTGTGCCTCTGCGATAGGGTCCCTTTGTCTATGCTTTGCTTTCCTTTCCCCCTGTGATGAGTCCTTGCTGATCTAAGTATGGAGGTCAGGACTCATGCTGTGCACATGTCCACAGACAGCATCCGCCTGCACGCTCAATAAACATCAAGCAACACGCATTTTGAGCCCTTGCCTACTTGGCCCCTGGAAATACATCATCCAATTCGGAAAGCACAATACCCTTTAATATGGTCCCCCCAGCACCTGACATGGGGGTTCTCACAGAATAAGCCCGCCACCACTGCTGAATGGGTAAAGGAACAAACAGATGACGGAGACCAGTGGGGTTGTGCCCAGTTCTCTGTTGTGGTGTCCGTAGCAATGTGCTCAGCCAGAAGAAAACAACTTCCAAACTGTGGAAGCTGAGAGAATGCCTTCAGGCCACACTTCCAACTAATTCCCAGCACAAAATTGGACCTGTACGTTCAGATGAATTGTGGCATAAAGACTGCAATTATACCAGCATCATAGTTCTCAGGGTTCTTTCTTTTTTTCTTCTTAGAACATGGACATCTTTAACAAAAAAGGCTGCACCATAGTTCACCCCACCTCTTTTCCAGACCTCCTCCTTTCCCTACCCCTAAGGTCATCTCAAAAACTAAACTCTCTCTCTTGCCCACTTCATTTTTATCACTGACCCCCAGCCGGGCCAGCTATCTAAGTGGCTGGGACCCACAGCTGCTCCTCTGTTAATGATTTTTAAGCATCTCCATATTAGCTGCGATCCCCTCACCCTCATTCCTCGGAGTAGGTCTCCTGAAAAGTGAAAATGCTATCCACGGAAGGTAATACAAGAAGAGATTAGCCCCGATTAGCCCCGTAGCGCAACACGTTCATCAAATTAGTAAACCTGCTCTCCGGCAGAAATCTGAGGGAGTGGAACAAAGAAAGGAGAAGTAAGTTTGAGCTCTGAAGGAAAGGAAACATCCCTGCAAGAGCAAGTCTAGGTGTGATCCCACATGGATGGCTTTGTGTTCTCTGCCTGGCCTGCTGCAGAAAAGCCACTGGAGCGCTGAGAGAACAGGCACAAGGCAGCAGGTGTCCAAAAGGTTTACAGTGTTTCCTTCTGGGGCTGGACAGGGGCGGAGAGACATGAAATGGTTTGTAAAAAGCAAAGACTTCAGGAGACAGGGCCAACATATGGTGATGCTCTGTCAGCTGAGCTGGGCTACCAAGCTTCCCCAGTTCTTGGGGCTGGTTTCTTGCTAGCGATGACCCCCACAGACACCAGTCTTGCCAGCAAGGGGCAGCTCACCACAGATTGCACACAGGAAGAGCTTCACACTGGCTGAGCTCAGACGGGGGAGAAGGAAAATGGCTGACGCTGCGGGGAGCCCGAGCTTCTAATGTCTGGGCTGTTTACCTCATTAGGCTCTTTTACATAACATCAGCCAAAAACAGAAAGAAAAAATAGCTCGAGGGAGTCCAGAGGAGTTGAGACATGGGTTCTGAGTCCTTATCCTCAGACTCCTCTGAGTTCCTGGACAGGACTCCTGGACAGTCCCCTCCCATGCTACTTGGTTAACACAACTATCAACAAAGGAGCCAAAACAGCATAGACTGTTCCCAGAGAGGCAGCACCAAAGCCCCTCTGAGGAGCATTCCAGCCGGTGTGCACGGGAAGGTGCTTACTGTCGCCCTAATTACTGTTAGATTCATCCTGAGCCCCTTGGTCTACAGCATTTGTCCTGTTGTAACTGCGATGGCTGGGGAAGGAGGGACCAGGAGTCCAAGCAACTCCTGGGCTGGACAGGGCAGAGCCATCCAAATGGGGAGAAAATCCAGAGAGCCTCTACAGACAGCAGGCTGGGCTAGGACCTGCCGGCTCAGTCCGTCAGGAAAGGAAAGGCAGATGCCACCAGGCAGAGAGCCAACACGAGTCCAAGGCCAGAAAGCCCATGCAAGTGGGGAGGAGGCCCAAGAGGTGCGCAGGGTGCGGGCAGCTGGAGAGTCACCTGATGTCTGCTGTGGTTCTCCTCCCGCTGAGTGGCGTGTTCACTAAAATGTCCCTGTCCCTCCGCACAGCCTCCGTCTCTGGCTTTGCCTGCCCACTTCCTCCCCTCCTCTTTTCCCTCTTCCAGCCAGGCCTGACCTCTCTATGCTCCCTGCCCTCTGCCTCGGGAAGGCCCAGGTGTGACATCATCTGGCCCAGCCCCACAGAGCAGTGCCCGCTGCTCAGCAAAGGTGCGGCGCCCTCAGGCCATGGAGGAGGTGCCTGTTCTGCCTGGTCCTGGACAGTGCTCCATTTGCCTGTGGCAACACCTGAGGCGGGACCCCCTGTGTGAGCTTGTAGGCGTGGTGTAAGAAGTCAGGGGAGGGGAGGGAATGACCCTCTCTCCCTCCCCAGCCTGCTGGAAATGTGCTGTGTGACCATCCAATCTAATTAGTTGAACCCTCAGTCCTGCCAGAAGAAGGTTTCAGAAAAACCCTCTAGCTTTTTCCACTCTCAGCCTCTTGAAAGATAACAGAGAGGCTCTGACTGCAGGGAAGTGGAGCCCCATTTCCCCACATCCCCACTGCCCAGGGCAATCAACTGTAACTGGAAATCTCCATCTTGAAAACGCCAAGCGGGATGAGAACATCTGAGCTCCTTCAAATCTCAGGGCTCTGGCCCTGAAAGAACCTCAGTACAGCTGCCCGCAGAGGCCCTGCCCTGCAGATAGGAGACCAGGGGCGGAGGGAGAGCCACCTTTGTCACGATGTCCAGTGGGTGCCTGTGCTGCTACCTCAGGCAAGCTCCGTAGGGGGTGACCCTGCTGACCTCCCTGGGGCCCTGGTCTGGTGCAAGGCCCAGCTCCACTCCAGTCACATAAGTGACTACACTAGACCACTGCATTGTGGGAAATAAGAAGCTCTTATTGCATATTCCTCTTTGGGCCCTTCTTGTGAAAGGCCAGCTCCTTCTTGTGAAAGTTCTCACCTCTCAGCGACAACATCTTCCCAGACCCGGCTTTCTGGCCTCCTTCCTCTGCCAGAGCCCATCCTGGCCACCAAGGACCACCGATCTCCCTTTGCCCTGCCACTGGGCAAGAGGCCAGGCCCTTGCCTGGGCTGAAGGGACATGCCAAAGGGACACCAGTGGCAGGGAGAACAAAGGCAGAGCTACTCGGATGGCTTCAAGGGACTGGGGAGGTTGTATGAGGACACAAAATTCTCCAAATGAGCCATGCTACCACAGACCAAACCAGCGGCTCTGAAAAGCCTTTGGGGGTACAGTCACATGAGAGGGGAAAGCTGCACCATTTCCAATGCCACTGCTCCCCTAGCCACTGCCAATCAAATCCTGCCATATGTAAAACATGAAACCAGACAACCCACCAGGGTGGCATTAAGCCAAGCTTATCTCCTGCAGTCATCTGTTCCCCCCTCACTGGCCAGTGACACTCACCTGTCCTGCTCTGCCCCAGAGGCAGCCATCAGGAGTCCAGCTCAGCCAGAGCCCCCAGAGGCAGGACACACGCTGTTCTTAACCCACTGGGGGCCCAGCACCTAACCAGAGGCAGGGGTGGGTGAATGGGAAGGCAGGTGGGCTGCATGGGGTGGACGGCCTGGCCTGAGTGGACTGAGGACATGGATCCCAATTCTGGAAGGAGTTCTGCAGGAGAAACAGACACCCATGGCACCCCACCAACCATCAGCATCCAAGCTAGAGTCAGAACCTTGTCACCAAATCACCCAGACAAGTCAGCATTCGAACCTCATACACAAAGACCACTCTCCTCCCTCACCCCTCTCAAACGCATGGGTTTGATCCTCTCGATTTGACTCCCTTGGGAGATTATTCTCTTTACATCTGGACTCGTGAGCCTAGTGGCCTACAGAATACATTATTCTTTCCTTTCCTAGTCACCTTGCTAATGGAAGAGCTCCCAGCCCAGCAGTTAAGCCTCCCAGTGATGGGGTTAATTTTCAAAATACCCAAAGTAATTTTAAACCAAATTGTGCTCTTCCTATTTGAAAATTTTTTTCTACCTCAATGGAAAAAATGATGATCGGGCCACATGCAAACTCCTAATGAAAAATATATAACCCAAGTTTAACCAAAACCCAAATAATTGCCAAAAGCTGTTTCAGAGGAAAAAAGAATATTCTTTCCCTTGGCAAAAATCATCTACCCACAAAATAAGATATTATGGTCAAATTACAAAAAAGATAATCAATGTAGTATCAAATGAATGTATTTGATCCCACTTAGAACATTAAAAGATTCTTAAAGCAAATAAAGAAATCAGAGTCTGATTTTGTTTTTTCATTTCCAGCACTTGATCATAGAAGGAGGTTAATCTTTCATAGTTTCTACTTTACTTCAAAGGGGGCTTATGGGCCTATGTCTCACCTAATGTCATCACTCTGACCTCTGAAAATTACCATGGACACTTCCTGTGCTTCACCATCAGGCCAGCATTCCCAATTACACTTAATAGCAACTTCAGCTGTGACAGGTGCTCACCTGCCCTCTGGCTAAAAATAGCTGTCACCAATGTCAGAAATGGCAATGTTCTCTCTCTCTTTTGCTTAACAGCCCATTAGTTGCCTCCATTGGGTGAAAGAGGCAGATGACCTCCTCACCAAAAGGTAGCCTCAACTTCACCCAACACCAGCTACCCAAGGCCTTTGCATGTATCAGTTGTCGAGATGGCTTTTATCAGTTAAAAATAGATCTGTCAGCACCCCAATTCACAGCAGAAGCCGCACACTAAATTCTGCAGAACCCAACGGCACTGCAGTTTGGGAATAAGGGCCTGGGGACACACAGGGCTCAGAGAATACCCTACAAAGCTGGGCATTATCCTCTCCTCTTGTCCCTGCTGATGCCATGTGACATGTTTCCTGTGATGCCTCCCTGGGTAATCTCTTTGAATTCCAGATACCTACAGTGTGTACAGCCTAAAGAGTTCTGCTGTCTTTCCCTTGAAGTATATCTGTGCAATTTACACTAAAATGATTCTCCTTCTTGCTGAGAAATTTCCACAAACTATCTTAATTGCTTGAAGCAATTCTATTATATGGTAATTATAGCACTGGCTTGTAGTTTTTGCTCTGTGAATGTTTCTCCCTTCCCTCCACCTCCTCCACTCCCAGGTGTGGGCTCTAAAAGAGCTTCTGTGGTCTTAATATCGACTATATGCCCAGTACACAGAAAAACCTGGTAACTTTGGTTAAATTGAGTTATTTTGAATGGAAGCTGCTGTATCAATAACTCTTCCTTTTTAGATTCTAAATCCTATTCTGACCACCATAACTTAAGTTAGATTTAAGTGGTTAATCGATAGGACTTATCAATCTTGAATATTCCTTTTAAGTTCCTAATAAGTGACTCTACTAGACCACTGCATTGTGGGAAATAATTATTACATATTTCTGTATTTGGGCCCTTACAAATCTACCTCCAAAAAGAAATTAACAACCTTGATTACTAGTATCTCTAAGGCAAATATATTAAAATTAACTATGTATTAATAGTATGCCTAGCTCAAGGTCACGCACGTGGGAATGCTCTTTGAACATGAGCTCTCTGTCACCATGTGCTAGTTAATATCTCTGGAAATAGATAAGGCTTGTAGGGGCAACAGTCTGGTTCATGCTGTCTCATCTGTTGGCACCTGCTTTGTCATTTAGGGCCAGGAGCATTTAGTGACCACCATCCAGATACTCAACTACAATATTTTTTCTTGAAACTAATGAATGATTGTTCTGTTTTCTTTCATTTTATCCTATCCTAGCTGTGGTTATTTAATTTAAACCAAACCAAAAGGGGGATACACCTGGTGGATCCAATGTAGGCAAAAGACAACTGGACAACAACAAAGAGAAGAGAATGTTTTCAGCCTGGAGAGCTGCCTCCTTCAATGTTTGCCAATTAAGGGATCCTTGTTACCAGGAAGCAATGAAAGAAGCCTCCCTCACATATAAATGTAAACTGAACCTTTCAACATGAGATGAAAAAGACAGAACAGGGATGGGCAGCGAACGCAGCAGAGGCAGCATAGAGCTTACTGAGTGTGTCTGCATGAGGAACTGTGCCTGCAAGGAGAGCTCTCCAGCCTGACTGGCAGTGTATCCCCATGAAGCAGAGGAGTAAAAATGGCCAGTGAACTCTGTTTGCTCATTAAGTCACCTTCTTGTTGTAACTTGAGTCTCTGAGGATCCCTGGGCAAGAAATCCCCACACTGATGGGCACAGATATTCTAATCTTTGCAGAACAATTTTGCATGTGAATCAGGATCCCAAAAACAATCTCACAAAGGTAAGTAGAAACTTGTAAGTTGAGGCCAATCCTACCCCTTGGTGGCCCACCCAGAAGCAAACCCCCAGTGCCATGCAGCCTGCGACCAAATGACAACCCGAGGGACTAACAGGTTACCACAATAACATTGCAAGCACCCTGGAGACATGTGGGAGTTAAATCCCTGGAGTTGGTTCTGTCAGGGAGGTAAAATCTGAGATGCCTTCCAGGGTAGTGGAGTGTGATAATTATCTAACGCAGTGATTTTCAAGCAATGTGCCATGAGAAGATCTTAGGTGTGCCATGAAAATTTCTAAAGATCATTAATTAAATTATTTTTGAAAGAAGTGCAAAGCACAGTAAGTATGTTCCTTTTTTTACTCTTTTTTTTTGGTCGGCATAATTTAAGCATGCTGTGGAAGTTTAACTATAGGTTTGAGTGTACCCTGAGATAAAATAAGGTTGAAAAACACTGGTCCAACTATTGGGGAGTCTTAAGGGGTGTTTTTAATTTTAGAAGCAAATTCCCCAAATCTGTAATGCAATCAAAACCAACCGAGGCAATTCTGAACAAGAGATATTGGTATGTTAAGCAACCAAAGTGTTCTGAGACTGTCCACAGATCTCAGGAGACACATCCTGTCCTCGAAGCCCTCCAAAGGGGACACCATTGCACGAACATGGCCAAGAGACTAAGGTGTACTCACGCAGGGCATGCCACTCGTCCTGACGGATGGTCTTCGTGATATTGAAAGTGAGGTTTCTGGGGATGGTGGCTGAGGAGTAGTGGTATTTGATGTACGTGCATCGCTCAATTTCTCCTGGAAAAGAGAGATAAGAAACCCAATGTTAATGAGGTAGCCACTACATCGGGAGTAGTTCTGGAATCCATTTTTCCTTCCTGGAGAAAGGGACTTGTTTCATGTTGGGCCTGATGATAACTACAGTTTATACAAGGCAGTAACTTCAAGTCAAAAAGAGCAAGGGAGTAGAACTACCATCAAACAACACTGATTGAGATAGCAAAATACATCTTGGGGGTGGAAAAAGCCAAAGGGTAGGCTTCTGGCAGCTTGCTGAGAAAGTAGTACCCATGTTTGTCTATCCTTCTTAAGAAAATTAACTTTCAAGAGAGAAAGTTTGGCATCAAAAGACCTTTACATTTCCACCCAGGGGCCAGTAGACAGTGGGCTTTGATCTTGACGCTGACATCTATTATTTTAGCATGCCTAATCTTTGGGATTGGTGAGCTGGGAGGTGTGGGTGGAGGGCCTTGTACTTTCTCTCCATCCTTCCCAATGTCACCTCTGAACACAAAGCACTCAAATCAATTTGTACCTCTTTGAACCAGTTTCTTTTAAGATTTTCTTGAACAAAATTGTGATCCCTTAGCAGACTCAACACGTGGTCAAATTGACCTTTATGATAAGTTGTCAGTATTCAAACCATAATTTGCTAGTCAAATTATCAAAACATTCCTAGATGTTAGAGCAGAGATTCTCAAAGTGTGTTCCCAGGACTAACAACATCAGCATCCCCTGGGAATTTGCTAGAAATACAACTCCTCAGGCCCAAACCCAGATCTAATGGCAATCGGAAATTGAATAAGCCCTCCAGGTGATTTGTTGAATGCCTAAATTTAAGAACCAATGCCTTAGAGAAGCTAACAGAACTGCCAATGTGTTAATTCATTAGTCAACCATATTTACAAATTCCAAAAAGAAGACACAGTTGAGAACTCTTCCCTTGTTAATTTTGATCTCTGGCAGGCATTTCTATGGATGCTTGCTTATCTGGGGAAATAAAACTCAATGTCAGCGCATTGAGAAGAATCAGGGAAGGGGGTGATTTTTAAAGGTGAGGGGTTTTGAAATTTGGTTTTGCACCTGAATGGATTTTGATGGTAATCCATTTTGCACCCCACTGATTTTCAATTTATAAATGGTGACACCTGATTGAATTGTTTGACCCCCCCTGGCCCGCTGTCATCAGGGAACCTGGCAATTGGTGAAGTGCAATAATTTAGATAGTGCCTCATGAAACTGATGCCTCATTGTAAATCATATCTGGACAATTGCCCAGTTGCCAGCTATTGGCAGACACCCCTCCAATGGGGAGACACTGTCCAAAGAGGCGAAGTTCTGGAAAGTGGTAATACACTCTTTTTCTATGTCCTCTCCAGTTTTCGAAGTCCTCTGCCTCTTTCCCCATAGTCTACTGGCATCCCCCAACCTCTCACATGCCCCCAGCACTCCCCCGGAGCACACCTCCTCCTTGCACCTGCATCCTGCCATCCTTCTTCCTTAACTTGCAAAACCTGTAGAAAAGGTCGTCTAGTAAACAGGGTCCACTTCCTCCACTCACATCACATCTCAAACCCCACACCCTAATTTTCATAACAATGTTCATGAACAGCATCACGTTCTATCTAGTCTATAGCGTCTTAGCTCCTGCATCATCCCTGAGCCCCCTCCTCCCTAGTGGTGCCCTCCATCCAGTTGGTCACCAGTCCTGCTTCAGAAATGGCCCTGGAATCCAGCTACTCCTGTTTCCGCTCCCTTTGTAGTAGGGGTCCTAACACGATGACCCATCTCAACAAACAACCACATCGACTGAGACTTACTAGGTAGGAAAGACTTGCCAAGTGCTTTGAAGAGTGGTTTCTAGCTGTACTTATATCATTGCACACATGGTGAAGATGTTTATAAGGACCCTGGAAAAAACATCTGAGCCTGCCCTGGGGCCTGTTCAGGATCCCTGAGAACTAAAGGAAACAGCATTTCCAACCCCGCTGGAACCTGTTCATAGGTTCTGTACTTGCCCTGCCAGTAGGAGACTCTGTTATGGAGATCCCATCATGTAATCATTTCATCCATTCTACAACCCAGTTAGGTGTCCTCATCACCCTATGTCACGAATGTGAAAGTGGGGGCTCGAGAAGGCTAAATGACTCACTCAAGGAAGGAGCAATGCCAGGATTAGAACCAGGATTGTGTGACCAGAGACCCCCTTCCACCAGGACATAAAGAACAATGTGACCACATCATACCCTACACAAAGCCATCTGCTAGAAAAGCCCCAAGCTCCTCAGGCATTAAGCCCCAGCCCCCACTCCAGCTCCCTTCACACATCCTGGGCTCCAGCCAGGAAACCTTCCGGCCTTCCCCTGAACCACATGCCATATCCACCCTGAATCTGCACCTCGTCTCCTTCCTGCCTTTCTCCCCTGATAAACACCTGCTTGTCCTCAGAGGTGGCTCAAATGGCAGCACCTCCCCTTAGCCTTTCCTGCACCTAGAATAGCACCCAGCAGTGGGTGTTCAACAGCACACTCCCTTTCCTTCCTCCCCGCACCCCGTGCTTCTGTCCTTCCTGCCCAAACATACCACTGGGCTGTGATTTATCTGTTTACATGCCTCACTCCCCCACTAGATTATGAGTTTCTCAAGGGCAGGGATGTTGTCTTGTTCATTCATCTTTATCTCCCCAGCCCCTAGCACAGTGTAAGCACCAATAAAATGTGCTTTCAGGAAAGGAATGAATCATCTGAGGTGCCTTTTGTAAAACCGGAGTGGGCAAAGAACTCCACTGCTTCTATTACATGCAAGGAATTAAAATAATTGAAGGAAATTTAAACTGTAATGAATTAAAGGAGAGGATTGGAGGGGATTATTGCAGAACTCCATGAGTCTACAGCAAACATCTCTTCCCTGTCAGGGAAGAGGTTTACCAGTCACAGTGAGGTAAAAGGAAACCACATATAATCACAGAACTATTTTTCACTGTACTTGGTAAGTGTAATCCAAGACTTGACTAGGTCAATGGTTTTGAGGGCAAAAAAAAGGAAGAAAAGAGAGAAAAGAAGAAGATACAAAGGATAGATTTTCTAACAAGAATGCCAGCAGCAACTCCCTTGGACACGTACAGTTGCACAGGTTGTATACTGCACAAGAGCCGCCTCTCAGGGATTCCTGAGGGCTGGAATCCAGCTGTTACTCTGCTTGCCAAGCCTCACTCATTGGTGGGATGGGGTATCTGGCCCTGCCAGAGGGACAACCTTTGTCTGATTTGCACAAAGATGCCACATAAGCTAGCAGCAGCCCTACGTGCAATAATTTCAAGAGTGTTGAGTTTCAACAAAACACTCTCAGACTAGGGCTTAGAACATAAAACCAAATCCCAGGGGAATGGCCAGATCAGTGACTCATTTGTGTCTCAGAAAAGTACCTAATTTCTTAGATAAAGTCAGATTCTCTCAGCCTTAACACCAACTCGACGAGTTACCACAGGCAGGCTTGAGCCAACTCCCTTAGCTTCTCCCACCTCTAGCCCACCAGCC
Source organism: Arctocebus calabarensis (assembly GCA_963573935.1). Classification (NCBI taxonomy): domain Eukaryota; kingdom Metazoa; phylum Chordata; class Mammalia; order Primates; family Lorisidae; genus Arctocebus; species Arctocebus calabarensis. Next base: position 43,241 of record CAUYON010061594.1, read on the forward strand.
AGGAAAGAAAGACAGCCTCGACACTCAGCAAGCGCAGGAAGCTGCCGCAGGCCCTGCAGAGACTTACCAGGGAGGCTGCCTGGAACAGCCCCACAGAGGCCTTCACTATTGCTTTGCCTCGGGAATTGCAAGCATCCTGCCTTTGACAGCAATTAAATTCAAAAGATTCAAATATTGCCTAAGAAGAAAGGCAAAATATTTATCCATGTGTCTGCAGGTCCTGTCAGTGCGCTGGGCTTTTGTAAATACAGGCACCATCTGGGCACCAAATACGTATGCCCAGAATGAGGGCTTCCTCACACAAATAGGATTTTTTCCTACATAGGATAGGGCATAACCTGGAGCCACGGGGAAGCTATGGCCTCACCTAGATAGAAGGTCAAATGCTCTTCCCCAAACTCCTGCATTCCCACCCAGAGTCTCAGCTTCCCCTCAGGAAGCCTGGGCTGGGGCAACCCACGGGGAGGCTTCCTCCTGCAGCCCACATGGGACACTGTCACCCCCTAGTCATGCTCTGCCTTCTAAGTTGGTGCTTCTTGCATGTCAGGGTCCCAGCAAGACAGGTAAGACACCCAAAGAGACAACTGAAGAGGGTTTCAAAAAAGGACAATTTAAATCAATAGCAAAAAACAAATAACCTGATTAAATAAGGAGGACTTGAACAGACATTTCTCCAAAGATTACATTCAAGTGACCAACAGGAAAAGATACTCAATATCTCTATCATCAGGGAAATGCAAATCAAAACTATAAGAAGCAACCAGCTCACCCCTGTTAGGATGCCTACCCCCCCCCCAAAAAAAAGCTAGGAAGTATTGTTGAGGAGGTGGAGAAAGTGAAACCTCACACACTGTTGGTAGGAATGTGAACTAGGATAGCCATTGTGAAACACAGTGTGGAGTTTCCTTAAAAATTTAAAAACAGAACTACCAGATGATCCAGCAATTCCACTTCCAGGCATATACCCAGAGCAATTCCATTCCGTATCTCTAAGAGATCAACACTCCTGTGTTCATTTCAGCATTATTCACAACAGCCAAGGCATAGAAACAACCCGAATGTCCGTCAGCAGATGAATGAATAAAGAAAGCGTGGTCTATACATACGGAATATTATTCAGCCTTAAAAAAGAAAGGAATCTTGCTGTATGTGACAATCTGGGTGAACCTGAAAAACACTATGCTAAGTGACATAAGCCAGTCTCGGAAGACAAATGCTGCATGAGTCCATGTGTGTGAGACTTCTAAAAATGGGCAAACTCCTAGAAGCGGAGAGTAGAATGTAGTTTCCAGGGTCAGGGGTGGGAGAGATGCAGAGCTGCTGAACAGGTGTAGAGTTTCCAGGGTCAGGGGTGGGAGAGATGCAGAGCTGCTGAACAGGTGTAAAGTTTCGGCTGCATGGGATAAGTAAGAGGCCTGCGGTCTAGCACGGTGTCCTTAGGTAATCACACTGTTATCAATCCGAAAACCTGCTGAGGGTGAGCTCATGGTGGGAGTTCTTACCATAACAATGACAGAAAGGAGTTTAGGGGGCTACAGTTTACAAAACTGAGCACGGAGCATAAAGAGACCAGTGAAGGGTGATGTGGGGGACCTGCGCTGGCCAAAGGAGACCTGCAGGGGTACTGAGGGAGCTGTCCCAGAACCTGGAGAAGGCGGCTGTGGAGAGAGGACATGCAGCCTTTGGCAGATCACAGGCAACCTGGAGCGAGGTGGCCAGGGAGAAACACCCAACCTCTCCCTGATCCCACCTTCACTCTCCTGCTAGTTCCTCCCAATAGCAGACCCCAAGGCAGAGGGCAAGGCGGCCTCTGGGAGCTCGAGCAGGTGCAGAAGGCAGAGCCCAGACTGGAGGAGCACCCTCTTCTCCCAAACACACCACTCCAGCCTCGCCCTAGCCCAGTGCTACCACATTCTTCCTTCCCAAACCTCTAGCTCTCAAAGTCCAGAGTGGCCACAGGAGACACCAGGAACCAGGAATGAGGAAAGACTATGCCATTCCTTTTTATCCATCTCAAGTGCCCTGAAAACCAAGACATAACATGATCACTCCCATCAAGTAGGTTCCTGCCCACAGCAAATGTTGAGTAAATATTATTTATCAGCTGCTCCCCTAAGACAACTCTAAGGGGATAAGAACACAGGAACTCAGAAATAATATTAGCAACATGTTTACATCATGCTATAAACACAGATCTGTCTGTCCAGTATAAATTTTCATACACGATAAACCCTACGAGAACATGCTGAACGTAGAGCAAGACATTGAACATGTAAAGAAGCAGAGACTGGGCAACATAGCAAGATCCCAGATCTACACCCATGTGAGAGTATATATATCATGCCCCCTGCATGAGGGGCTCTTTTACAACTGGAACTTTACCCTGGAAGTGACAACTATGTAATCTAAAAGTTCGTTCCCTCATATTATTTTGAAATAAAGGGAAAAAAAATTCCAGCTCTAAAAAAATTGAAAAATTAGCCATTTTTGTTGGTACAACCCTATAGTACCAACTACTGGGGAGACTGAGGCAGGAAAATCACTTTAGCCTGGGAGTTTAAGGGTGCAGTGAACTGTGATTGCACCACTGAACTCCAGTCCAGGTATGACTCAAAAAAACAAAACAAAACTGGAAACCATGCCTCTTGTTCACATTCTACCCCCAGGGCAAGTCCTCTATATATATTTGACTTATTTTGATGAATGAAAAATAAGTGTGAGGGTCTGTTATTTGAGCACACATTCTACCAAGTAAATTAAATAATGATGCCAACGTTTGCTGCTCTCTTCTCCAAAGCCACATCTGGGATCTAGCAGCAAAGCAACCCCAGGGTTGAGCGCCCACTCTCTGTGTTTACACAATGCCTGGAATGAGTCTGGAATCCGTATAGACAGAACTAGTGCCATCACCCTCTGATCTGGCTGCAGCTGCCGTGGACGCACCTGGGCAAGCACACCCCCAGATCCCCCAGCCTCTGCTCACTCCACAAGTGCCCCGAGCCCAGGCTGAGCAGCGTATGGCAGTGCAGGAGGGCTGACACCTCGAGAGCAACCGGCGACCAAGCAGGTCAGCGTCAGAGAGCACCTGCCCTCCCTGTGGGAGGACGATGAGGAGCTGCCTTCTGCACGGTGACTCTGCGGCCCGGCTTCCCATCCCGTCTCCCTCTCCTGCTCCTCCCACCTGCCTTCCCCAGGTCCCTGCTGCAGGCTCCACTTTTGGAAGCACTGGAACTGAGAGTCACAACCTAGGGAGAGTGCTGCACATGGTTATAGACATGGAAACAGCATGTGTGGAACTAGTAAAAAGAATTGGTCTGATGTAGTCTTTTTTTTGTTGTTATTTGTTGGTGGGTTTGGTTTTTGTTTTTTTGGTTTTTGTTTTTTTGCAGTTTGTGGCCAGGGCTGGGTTTGAACCCACCACCTCCGGCATATGGGGCCAGCGCCCTACTCTGTTGAGCCATAGGTGCTGCCTGGTCTGATGCAGTCTTGATCCACTCTGAAGGGTCATATCGGCCCCTGTGAACAAGGCAGGTTTTTCCTTTTCCCCTTTCAGTTTCTCCGTATGCTTTTCCTCTCTTGATATCCACGCTTCTGGGCCACTTCTGAGAGTCCACGTGTTTCCTTCACCCCCAAGTTCCTTTTTTAACACAAATAGACGAAAATATTCAACACCTACCACAGGCCAGACGCCCGTATGCTGTCCCACGGCATCCTCACCACCCCGGTGAGGGCGCTATTACGGTTCTGGCCCAGGGGGACGGAGGAAGGCGCTCTCTCTCCAGCAGGCAGAGAAGGTGGGATGCAGATCTGGGCCTCCCTAACCCCAGTCTGGTGCTTTTCAGGGGGAGTGCAGCAGTGTCAGATGCCACAACCTCAAGGATTCACCATTTGGTGGAGGAGTTTTCAGGAACAGGGATTGTTTCTGCAGCCACAGAGCCCCACTGGTGAAGGAGGAGGGGCGAGAAGGGCCATTGCCCCGTCTTGTGTGCAGCTCCTTTCCTCGGTGGGGGCTCCTGCTACATGCCCCGGTCTCCGGCCACCGTGGTGTCAGCCCTTTGGCGCTGGCCCCTGTCTCTCCCACTGGAGAGTTCTTAGTTCTTAGTTCTTAGTTCTTGTTTGCTAGCCCAAGGCCTGGCTAGTCCTCTGCACTTAATAAATGGAAAATTAAATCAAAAGTAGAAAGAGCACATGGAAAAAAAGTTGAAAACCAAGAACTCCCCCCCCAAAAAAAATGAAACTAGTTAGAGCATTAAGCCTTGGACTTCATCTCCTCTTTAAAGAGCATTTTCCCAAAAAAGAATAAAATTAAAATTACATCTTAGCAGGAAGAGGAGGCAGGGAGATTTTACTTTAGCGGATTAGGAAGGACGTCTATCGGATTTATTAGCATTATCATGTTGAATTCTTTACATGACCGTGAGCATGGGGGTGAAGGAACGTAAGCGTCTAGGTGGCTAAAAGCGTGACGTTAGTAGCAAACCCTTGGTGGTGATGAAAGGCAGAGGAAGCAACCCAGGAATGTTCCCGGGATCCAGGAGGGCAGGCTGGGCTGGTGGTTCCACGGCCCCACACACCCCTCCCTTTTCCAAGAGGGGCAGAAGTGTGACGCGGTGAAGAAGACAATTTTCGGCAACCTCCACCGACCAGCAGGGCTGACAGGGCCTCTCCCTAGTTAAGAAGCAGCGCTGTACAAAAGCTTATTTCAAGAAATCTCTCCACCCCACCTCCCCCGTGTCTTCTCTTTAGCGCCTTCTGCTCCTCCCAGATGTTCTGAGCTGAAGGATTTGCAAGGCTTATAGCTGCTGCAGGCCCGGCCAGAAAGAATGTTTTATTTTCTTCGTACTGAGGAAAAGTGTTATCTGCGTTTGTATTTTTAATGCTTTCGAATGCATTCCATTTTGTACACTTTGTTTTCTGTGCTATGCTATCGGCTCAGCCTTTTAATGTTGTTGTGTATGCATTGCATAGACTAAATCCTAAATATTTCATTTCTTTCCATTCCGTGTTACATAAATGTTTATTAGAAGCAGGGCTCAGAAGATCTCCTGATTACACACACAGAACTTCATTTTCAAAAGCTGTCAGTCCCCCATCCACATCATCACCACATTTCTGACACCCTCACCCTGCCCCTCAATACCTTCCACTGGTAACTATTATATTATGGTTGTTTGCACATAAATTGTATCTTTCTATCTATAGGAAAAGCCCTGAGACGAGGAGTTTGTGTTTGTCGTCTCTGCACTCTTGATGGCCAAATGGTGCTTTGAGTATTGTTATTCATTTTAACAACAGCTTCTGTTTAATGAATATTTTCTTTGTGTTAGGTAACGCACAAAGAACTTTATTATTCATTTGCTCGTTGCATTCTAAAAGTTAGGTCCTGTCATTACCTCCATCTCATAGATGAAGACAGAGAAGCTTAGAGGAGTATCCAGGCCCCAAATGCATGGCTTTTAGGAGCAGAGGTGGGATTCAAACCTACCTCACACACTCCTAAGCTCACCACACCATGCATACGAAAAGAAATTGGGAAAAATCAAGCTCTTTTGAAAGGAAGTGGGAAACCTTCCAAGGTTTTATATTGGAGACATAAAAAGCAAAAGTTTTCCATTTGCAGGGATTTTCAGCAACTACAGACTCTGCTGCTCTTATCTGAGTAAGACAAAATGTTTACTTCCACAGCTCCCCAAACAGGCTGCAGGGAAGATAGCTCCGCGGTGACAGCACATGATGGCAGGGAGCTTGGGGTGTTTGCTAGCCCCACACCTGCTATCTAGGCCCCAGCCACAATCCTGTCCCCACTCTGAGGACAAGCCACTTACCAGCAGGGACCTTTGGGCAAGTTACCCCAGCAAAGCCTCTATTTCTTCATCTGCAAAATGCTGGCAGTAACAGTACACACCTGCTAAGACTGATGAGGAATAAATGAGATGACCCATGAGAACCCGCTCCATGGCGAGCAGCCCATAAACTCGGATCATGTGTTAGCTCTGCCTCTGGAGAGGCACATCCGCCCCCATAACCTCTCATACCCTTCCCACATCCCATCTTCTCTTCTTCCAGTTGAACACTTCCAGGTTCCCCTCACCACAGGGTCACAAGGCTGGGCATCCTCACAGGTCAATTTGTGGGTCAGAACCTCTCCCAGTGCCCCATGGAGCACCCACCACAGCCACCCCCATGCCCCAGAGCTCCCTGGGCTCTCGGGTCTGGGTGTTGCCTCCCTGTCAGCCTTGTGGGCAGCCTCCTCCTGGGACTAGTCACCCAGAGGGGACAGCACTGAAGTGCTTCCCTCCAATGAGGCTGGTAAGCCCATTCAGTCCCTTTCATGAGCTTGGGCAGCTGCATTTTCTCATTTGGAGTGTTTGTTTACAGTTTGGTTTGTTACCTCAGAGCAGGATCTTCTGTTCCAGCCCCTGTAGAAGTTTTTGGACTGTGATCCTGTCATTCTACAAATCAGCAGTTAGTCCCACATGCTTCATCAGCAGGCCGTCCCATCCTCGCCAAGCCGCGCTAAATCTGTCCACAGGGCGGGGCTGAAGGCAGAGCTGGGTCCACGGCACACACAGAATGTCCTTGTCAAGCCCTCAGGAGCTCTCCTGATGGAATCGCTCCATCTACCATGAATTTGGCTCCCTGGTCCGCTTCTGCCAGGCCCGCTCCATCCCACGCATCCACTCTGAGGCCCTGAGAGACCTCGCCCACGTTGTTCACTCTGATCAACCCGTCTAAGAACCGGATCCAGAAAGGAATGAGGTCAGCGGGGCTGGCCTGTCGCTCTCTCGGCATCACCGCTCCCTGGCTGAGAGCTCACCCACCATCTGCTTAACAAGCCCTTTGGACAGTTTTCCAGCACTCCCTCTGACTGGGCTGCCTGTCTGCATGCTCGGAATCCCCTGGTAGCTCGTGCTTCTGCCGAAAATCTGGCCCCCTGCCTCCAGGCTCTCAGCACTTCGGGTCCCACAGCTCCGTCTGATCATTCTGTCTCTGCACTTGAGCAGGATGGCCCTGCTCTGATCTTCCATGTTACCCGGTGGGCAACACACTGGTGAAGAAAGAAATGTGGCTTCTGCTGAGCACCCACGGGCACCTCTCCTGATACGAGAGATGCAGGCGTCCCCCAAACTACTCCAAAGAGCAGGGCTCCCACCGCTCCAGCTTCCCGTCCAGCTGGCTAACCACGTCCTTTTCTTACTTTACCAGGACACTCTTCTCCTTGACGAAAGCATCTCACAATCTGCTGTGCTAAAAACTCACCTCATCTTTTTATCCTGGTCTCTTCATTGCTAAATTCTGAATGTCTTTGCCCCTTTTCTGAGTGTTTTTGCAACTTCTAAACAGGACATTTTTTTTGCATGTCATTGCATAGTCACTTCCTCACAAAAGGAAATAAAGAATGAGCCGTCCTTGTGCTTGACCCTGGAGGCTCGTCTTGCCTGCTGGCTTTGGGCTGCTCTTTCCCCACTTTGCCCATGGATTTTCCAGCCCGAAACAGACATCTTGGGAAAAAATGAGAAGGTGAGGTATGGCTTTAAATGACCACCTGGGGTGTAGTAAATAATCTGTTCCTTTATTCCCATCACATCCCTAATGACCTCTGGGAAAGTTCAGAGCTGAGCTGCCACTGTCCCTACCAGGTCCCTCCCACCCCGGAGCACAGACACCGAGACCCAGAAAGCGGTGGGTGGAAGAATCATCCATCTCCAGGCTCTGATAGACGAACGAGGTGAGAAGGAGACCAGATCTGGGTTTGCACTGGAAAACAATGAGCTCATGCTTTCTCTCCGGGGACCCAGGAAGTGGAGACAGATCTGGAGATGGGAGACAGTGATGGAGGCAGGCAGCGGCCATGAAGGATGGGCCGGGAAGAGGAAGGAGGCCAGTCTGGCACTTTTTTAATGTCACTTTTGATAAGAATCCCCAGCTCTCAGGCCAGAGGGAAACATCCATTTTCTTTAAATTAAGGATTCAGCATGAGGCAGTTGTCCTAAAGGGGAGGGACAGCAAGAAGATAAACAGAGTGGGAAATTCGTCATCCCTGCTTCTTCAGAGAAAGTAAAATGATCTTTCATGAGTCACCAGAATTGCAGATGCCAGGACAGAGATGGCTCTAGGGCTGTCTGCAGCCGCTACCCCTGGGCACGGGCTTCAGGATCCCACCACAGACACTGTGGGGGGTTTTTCAGAGGTGGGGTGACTCTCTTGGAGGCCAAGACTGGCCATTTTCCACGGGCTGAGCCAGACAAAAATGAGGAAACCCAGGCAGCTTCACAGATGTTTCCAAATAGCTGAAGGAATGTTTGGTTTTAGCTAGGGGAAAAAAAATTCAGATTATTCTTTTCCCTCTTTAATTGAAAAAGGAGTTACATAATGCTGATTTTCATTTTTACCAGTTAATTCAGAGAGAGAGAAAGAGGAGTGAATTTGGGGCAGAACTAGGGGAAACTGAGTCATGTATGAGAAATGAAACCCAGATTATTTCACTTTTCAACCTGTTGTATGCCTACGCTAAAACTTGATGCAAACTAAAGATCATGGAAAGAAAGTAGAAGGCTCAAATAGGTGAATTATGTTTTTCTTTATACCTCTATTCACAGAATTGACTATTTCCATCATTAAGTTAAATGGCTTGTTTAGATTATCTGTTAACTAAAGTATTAATTTATCCCGATTCCCTACCTACAATGAAATTCAAAAATAGAACTGAAACTAGGAATAGTGACTTATTCATTCATTCCCTGCTATGTCCAGCAGCATTATTCAGGATTAAGATATGGGTGCTAGAGCCAGCTTGCTTTGAGAATTGCTTAGTGTCTGATCTTGGCCAAATTAACGAAGCCCTCTGTGCTTAAGAGTCTTAGAAGGGTGTGATTGAGTGTCCACCTCCTTAGGGGTATTGTGAAAATTCAATGAATTAATATAGGCAAAGCATCTGGCACACCCTAAGCAATCCATAATTATCATTGCTATTATTATACTATATCACCATATAGGACACAGATTTATTACATATGTCAGACACCAGGAGCGTCCTTGATGATATGCAGCAAGTACCCATCTGCCATGGGTTAACAAAAGAAAGGGGTGTCCTCAGAGACAGCTTCCTATTATCCTGTCTTTCCTAGCTGATTTTTCAGCCACGTTGCTGGCAGGTGTTCTCCATCCCCAATCCCACCTACAGCATCTCCCTTTATGTTCCACCTCTAGCTATATCCTACCACCCCTGTTCCTGGCTGAAGGACTGAATCCACTGTCCACTGATTTCCTGCCCCCTCATACGCAGGTTATACCAGAGATGTCAAACATGTCTCCCCACCCCATGCACAAACCCTCCCAGACATGAAAGCAGAATCATGGTTACAACTGCACAGTACCAGACATACTTTGATATTTGATGCACCCAAGAAAGTAATATTTTAGGATTCAGTAGTTAAACAAGCATCTCCTAACCACTAACCCCTAACTCTAACCTGATGAGTCCATACCAAAATGGAATTTCTCACTTTTTAACTTTTGAGAAATGCTGCTTTACATTCCACCTCCCAACAAAATAATAAAACCTAACTAAGCCTGGACATGTTGGCTCATGCCTGTAATTCTAACACTCTGGAGGACCAAGGTGGGTGGATTGCTTGAGCTCAGGAGTTTGGAACCAGCCTGAGTAAGAGTGAGACTCCATCTCTAGACTCCATTTACTGAAAATAGAAAAACTGAGACAAGAGGATCGCTTGAGCCCAAGAGTTTGAGGTTATCGTGAGCTATACTGATGCCATGGCACCCTACCCAGGGCAACAGAGAGAGACTCTGTCTCAAAAAAAAACAAACAAACGAACCTAACAGAGTTGTATAATATCAAGGCTTGATAAAGAAACTTTCAGACACTATTATTTGGATCATAAATTGGTCCAAATACTTGACATAATAGAGTAGAAATTTATATACCTTATGACCCAAAATTACAGCCCGTAGACAAACTCCTATACATGTGCCCAAGGAAACACATAAAAGAATGTTCAAGATAGCATTGCTTATATAAAAGAAAGAAAACCCTTTTAGGGGCAAGACACGATTGTAAGGGGGTCTTTACCTAACAAATGCAATCAGTGTAACCTGGTTTCTTGTACCCTCAATGAATCCCCAGCAATACATTTTTAAAAAGAAAAAAAAAAAGACAGAAAACCAAATGTCTACCAATTAGGAAGGAGAAAAAGGAAACACAGTTGTATTCATGTGATAGAATATTATACAATAGTTAAATAAATGAACTAAGGATACACACACACACAGACAAAGAGAGACCTCAAAATGTAATGCTAAGTGGAAGCAGAACTGCAGCTTGATAGGTAGAGTTTCATACTCTGTATATAAATGTTCAAAGCACAAAAAAGCAACTCTATTGCTTAAGGAGACATCATGTAATGAAATTCTATAAGCAGGAACACAACAGATACCCACCAAGTTCATGAGAGTGTTTGGCCCCAGGGAGAAACTGGAGCAGCACACAAGGAACGCTTCAATCCCATCTCTATGTTTTTTTATTTTTCCTGATGACACTGAGAAGCATAGCCTTTGTGAAATCTAGGTAGAGAGTGCAGGAGTATTTGTTAGTGTTCTTTGCACTTTTCTGTATTTAAATTTTTTCTCCCACAAAATATAGTCTCCAGACCCAATGAGAAGACGGTTCTCCAAACCAATCCACTCACTCCCTTCACAAAACCAGAGTCACCTTCTCCAAGTTTTAATGGCTGGAGAACCTCCAGGCGACGAAAAGGGTCTCCCCCAGGCTCTGACTCACCTCCCCCTGGTCTCCCCCTAGAGCTGCTCCCTGAGGAACGCAGGTGAGGGCCTCGTAGGAGATGAAGGCCCATAGGCCAAGTGGGGCAGGAGAGCGGGGGACCTCAGATGGGCTGGGTGCCTCACGGTCCCAGGTGACAAGCGGGGAGAAAGTCAACCTGATGAAGAAATCAGGGCGGCCTGATGGAGGAGGGAGGTCATGCTTCAACCTGACGAACTGCGGAACATCCAGGGAAGAGGGAGCCCAAAGCCAGCCCCTGAGGCCCGGGGCGTCTGCGGAGTCTGCGCCCCACTCCGAGGAACCAGCCTCCCACCACCTAGCGGGAGGCCGGAGAGGGGGAGGAGGAGGGGGCCATCCCAGGGGAGCCGGTGGACACCTGCATTAGGGAAGGGCTCCGGCGAGGCTGCTGTGGTTGTCCAGGCGCCATAGTGGAGCCAAGGATGGCTGGAGACGTGGCGGGACCGACGCCTGGGATGGGCGTCCCGATCCCCTGGAAGGCGGGGAGGGGCCCAGCCGGGTCGCCCCTGCCCAGTGTCAAACCCCCGCGCTAACTGCCCGAGGGAGGGTGAGAGGTGAACTGAAGGGAGCGCACGGCCCGCCCGCCTCCCTGACGGCGCTGTTCCCGGGACTCCCGCCCCGGAGGTTCTGCATCGGGGCGTCTCTGAAACCCGCGGCTGCACGCAGAGCCGCAGAGATAAGACAGACCGCTGTCTCCTGGCCAGCTCTACAAGGCCTCGGGAGCCCCTCCATCTGGTGCAGCCTGCAGAACTGGTGCCACCGCCTCGCAAGGCAGCCTCGTCGGGGGACTCGGTATCCAGAAAGCCCAGCCGAGGGCAGGAGCGGACAACCACAGCAGCCTCGCCGGAGCCCTTCCCTAATGCAGGTGTCCACCCGCCTCCTGGAGCGCCGGTGCAGGGACAGGGCAGGCTGGAGGGCGGGCAGGGGAAGGGAGGGCAGAGACCTGGCTGCAGGGAGGGCTGGGGCAGGTACCGTTGCAGAAAGTTCCGTTGTCCTGTATTTGTCCCCGCTTACAGAAGATGGGACACATGAAGACTTTTAAATAAATATCGACTAATATTGGAGACACCCTCAGGAGTTAGTACTCCAAAATGCATTTTGTAGAGCGATGTCCTTGGAATGGAGCGGCAGATGTAAAGCCGTGGAAGCCAGAGTCTGACTACTGAGAGCGACGGAATTAAACACCGGAAGCGAAGACACCGGCAGGACCATCCCCATGCTTTCCCATCCCATATGGCCGCAGCAACCACCCCCCCCCCTTAGCTCCCGGGACACCTATCTCCGCCTTCCTTCTGCTGGACCAGTCACACACACACCTCTTTCCCCCAGGTGGCTTCTCCTGTGTCTCCCCCTCTGCTCACTGACAGGCCTTCGCTAGCCTCTAGTCTAATCTCTGCTGTGCTTGGTCCCCCCTGCAGACCTGGAGGCCTCTGCCGGCCCTCTCTCCCCGCCCTCTCAGGCACCCTCTCCCGGGCCAGCCCTGGCTCTCCCCGGTGCCTGGCAGGTGACAGAAGTGGACCAGCATTCAGAAAATTCAGTTCAACCCCAAACATGGCGCTTTACTATATAGTAATGGTGGTATCTCAAATCAGTAAGAAAAAAGATGGTTTATTCAATAAATGATTATTCAAAAAACCGGGTAGCCCTCTGGGGAAAATAAAATAAAAGGCACACTTTGCACCATAAACCACACTAATATCCAATGAATCAAACATTTGTTTTTAAAAAGTTAAGCCACAAAGTATTAGAAAGAATGATGAGAAAAATTTTTGTAAGGTTTTCAAAATAAACCAAAACCTTTATTATATCTATGATCCAAATTCATACAGGAAAATACTGATAAATTTGAATACATAAAAATACAAAATTCCACATAGCAAATACCACCATAAGCAAAATAAAAAACCAAGCTGAGAGAAATATTTGCAACTCACATCACAAAGGACTGCTTTGCCTCAAACATAAAAAGTACCTACAAATTGGTAAGAAAAAGTAACCAATCCAATTTTTTTTTTTTTCAGACAGAGTCTCAAGCTGTCACCCCGGATAGAGTGCCGTAGCATCACAGCTCACAGCAACCTCCAATTTCTGGGCTCAAGCAAGTCTCCGCCTCTGCCTCCCAAGTAGCTGGGGCTACAGGCGCCCACCACAACGCCCGGCCATTTTTTGGTTTCAGCTGTCATTGTTTGATGGGCCAGCTCAGGTGTACATGGCTGGCGCCTTAGCCCATTGAGCCACAGGCGCCGAGCCAGCCAATCTAATTTTTAAAACGAGCAAAAGTTATGAACAGACAGTTCACAGCAATACAAATATCTCTTACACATGAGAAAGTACTGAAGAGCACTCCAAAGAAGGGAATTACAAACTAAATCCACACTGAGATGCCATTTGCAACTATCATTTTGGCCAAGGCTGGCAAGGTTGATGGCACAGTAGGTGGTGAGATGCAGAGAAACAGACACTGTCACAGGCTGCAGTTAGAGTGTAAATTTTGTAAATTTGTCCAATCTCTCTGGAAGACCATTTGTCAATATTGCTCAAAATTGCATAGGCTCAATTTGACCCAGAAATTCCACTTTCAGTAATTTATCCAAAAGTTATAGTCTCATAGGTGTGAAATGACAGATGGACAAGGTTGTTCATTGCCGCTTTGCTTAGGAGAGCAACCCACATTTCCATCAGTAGAAGAATGAATAAAGAAATTATGGTATATGCACAAAATGGAAGGCAAGATAGCCATTTTTTTAAAAAAAGACAAAATTCTATATAAACTGATATGGAAAGACTTACAAGAGAAATTAAGTGAAAATAAGCAAGGTGCAGAACACTGTGTAATATATACAATATCTTTACTTAACGCTGACTTTAAATGAAACAACACATATATAATGAAAGCATTTTCTTTCTCATCAACAGTATAATGAACCAATGTTATTCAAGGATATGATGTATTTTGCTTTGCTTAAAGTCATCATTTCCAAGAACCTATTGACAATGTTAAGTGAAAACTTACTATATTACATTTATGTAAAAGGGAAGGAAAAGATGATAGATTTAAATATAGACATATAGGCATATACTTACATATGCATAAAATATCTCTGGATGGAAATACAAAGGCATTAGTAATATTGGGTTGTCTATAAAAGGAGACTTGAGAGGTTGGGAAAATGAGAGAAAGAAACATTCCTTGCACAGATGGTCCTTGACTTAAGATGATTTGACTTAACGATTTTTTGACTTCATGATGGTGCGAAAACAATACACGTTCAGCAGGAACCATACTTCAAGCACCCATACAACCATGCTGTTTTTCATTTTCCATACAGTTTTAAATACATTGCATGGAATATCCAACACTTTATTGTAAAATAGGCTTGTGTTAGGTGGTTTTGCCCAACTATGGGCTAATGTAAGTGTTCTGAGCATTTTGAAGGTAGGTGAGGCTGAGCTATGAAATTTGGTAGGCTAGGTCTGTTAAATGCATTTTCAACTTATGATACTTCTATCAGGACATAACCTCATCATAAGTCAAGGAGCATGCACTTATCCTTTCATACAAGATCTGACAATTAAGTTTGCAAACTCATCCTAGAAAAAGTGCTATGTATCTCATTAGGGACTATCACTATGGTCACCTTCATAGCACTCCCCTTGGGAATATATGAATTGATGCCAGAGCCTAGTTTACCCTCCAAACAATTTTGGAACTCTTTTTCTGGAATGGCCCTATCAAAGCTGTCATTATATTATCTTTGATGTCCTGAGTGTCATCAAAATGTCTTCCTTTCAATATTTCCTTTATTTCAGGCAAAGAAAAAATTCAATGGGGGCCAGATCAAGTGAGCAGAGAGGATGTTCCAATACAATTGTTTGTTTAGTGGCTAAAAAATCCCTCACAGACAGTGTTGTGTGAGCTGGTACATTGTCGTGATACAAGAGCCGTGAGTTCTTGGCCAAGATTTTCAGTTAAAATTTCCTGTTTCTCTATCAATGTTTACTTGGTCTTCTATGCTTCTCACAGTCAGCAGGTAATTTAGACACACAATTTGATGACTCTCTGCATCGTTTTTTTCAGTTCTGCCACCCCGACCTCCCTTCATCAGTGACACTTCCTCTCCACTCAGAAAAAGGTTTAATTCATTTGTACACTGCTGTTTTCTTCATGGCATTAACCTGAAAGACTTGGACTAACATGTCCCTGATTTCACTTCTACTCTTGCCAAGTTTAACAATAAATTTACAAATGTTTGTTCATTGCTGTAATTTAAGCTCCATATTCTTGTAGCAGCAGGCAAAAACACACAATGACGATAACAAACACCACTCAGCAAGACACTGCCACACGTCAACCTGATCACAACTGCAAGACACTGATATATCAAGGTTATGAAACCTTAACAAATTTTTGTTACAGAGCTGCCAATATAAGCATAGAGGGGCAAGTTCTCAGACTTAATTGTCAGACCTTATAGCAAAAGTACTAAAAGGTGGAACAATATGAATGTACTCCCTGGATTTTAAGAGGTGATCATAATGCTGAAAATAAAACTGAAGTAAAGATTGTAAAAAAGAAAGTAAAAAATGAAATCAGGGTTTGTCCCATCTCTTTCCAGGATGATTTGGGGGCAGTCACTTCCTCTATCTGAATTTTGGAATCTTCACCCTGTCCTTTAAGGTTCCATGCTTAGAACTGCACAGGGCTCAGTAGCTTTGGTGATTGTTGGTAGAGAGAGACCTTTCAGTTCTTGACACTAAGCACCCTCTTCTCTCCCCAACTGGGACCACTTCTCTAAACCCAAAAGCAGGGCTGATCTTTCCTAGAGAGACTTTGGAAAGGCTGACACAGTCAGGCTGAGGTGGGGGCCAGCCCTGTCATTCCCACCACTAACTAGGGCCTGTCTTATGACCACTGAAGTTACCAGTTCCTGTAAGGTGAGGACTCCATCTTCCAAATTCCTGCCCTCAAGAGATGTTTGGAGGCTCAGCCACTGGCTGCCAGACCTACCAACCATTGACCCAGCAGTACACAGGTGGCCCTAAGTTCCTGGTGCCTGCCTGCCAGGATGGCCCAATGGCTGGACTTGGCCCATCTGTTCCTGGCTCCAGCATGCCCAACTCATAATAGTGACTGCCCCTTCAGCCACTGCTTGGGAAATTTCTGCTTTCACCCACCTGCCTAGCATAGCCAACCCGTCAGAGTTTTGCTCTTAGAAACAGCTCTTCAAGCTTTGCCCTCTGGCTATGTTCTAGTTCACTGTAGTGAGGGATTCTCTCTTGTCATTTGATGTTCATCCTAGGCTATGTTAAAACAGCTCAGAAAGCCTCTTGTGATGTCCTCAATAAGCTTGGGTACTACCGCTGTCTGAAAGATGAATCACAGCTTCATGTAGACCATCAGAGCTATGCTGGTTCTGCCACTCCGTCTTTCCAAAGGATACTGTGACCTCCTTGCTTTGGGCTTCAGATTCCTTGTCAACTATACTATATCAGGCTGTGCAACCCGGGCCCTTCCATAGGCAGCAGCATTCAGGGACCCCTTCCAGTTCTGTATTACCAACAAAGAACATTGGCAGTTTGCAGGGTTCCTCGGGTTTGGGCAAGTATGTGACCTTGATTCTCCCAGGCTTATCTTCACTCCACAGCACATCCCAGACATTGCAAAGCACCTGTAATTTTTGTGCATCCTCTTATGTGTATACTTCAAGGTCACAATCACCAGCACAGAGCAATCAGCTCTCAAATGACTATCTTAAGGGATGTTGTTTGCAGCTTACACAAACTGGAACGTAAGCTTATTTCTGTTCTATCTCCTCATAACACGTAGGGAAGCACCCTGCCCCGCATACAGATGTACAACATACAGGAAAGCAGTTTGGGCCTGGAAGTTAGAAAGTCTTGTCCTGAGTCTCCCACTCACTGTGTGACACTGGGCAAGTGTCTCAGCTTCTCTCTGACTCAGTTTCCTCGTACATAAAACAAAAGCAGTAATACAGGATGAGTATTCCTTATTCAAAGTGCTTGGGATCAGAAGTATTTTGGATTTTAAATTTTTTCAGATTTTGGAATATTTGCATTATAGTTACTGGTTGAGCATCTGTAATCCAAAAATCCAAAGTCTGGAACACTCTGATGAGCATTTCCTTTGAGCTCATGTCAGCACTCAAAAGCTTTGAATTTGGGAGCATGTCCGATTTTGGATTGGGGTGCTCAACCTGTACCTGGTTCACAGAGTGGCTGTGAAGATCCAGTGGGCTCAGGTGTACAGAGGTGAGTGTTTACACAACATGAGAGCTGTGTGCATTAATGTACTAAAAGTCACTTTATCAGAATCATCTAAAGAAGCTTCTCTGGGAGAAATGTGCCACCCACATGATTTGCAATGCTCTGCTGGGCCAGATACCAAGTGACTCCAAAAAGATGCTGAAGGGGGCAAGAGCTCTGAAGAAAGGGCAGCTGCATTGCCACCAGCCCCAGTGAGGTTATTCGCTGCCCCTGGGAATCAAGAAAACCACATTTGCAACAGTTCCCATAGTTCCCTCTCCTAGAAACCAGAGAACCTCAGCCAACCACACCACAAGGCCCACCATGAGATGCTGAACTGTGTTGATCAAACTCCCGGGAGTGAAAGCGATGGAAGAAGCACTGCAGAGATTCAGCTGATGGGGAAGGGTGCCATAAGATTAATCTGGTGCCAGGGGGAACAAACACCAACAACACAATCAACAAAATTAATGAAATGCAGGATAAAGAGGGAAGCAGACAGGCAGCAAGGAAGCTAAAAAGAAATAACGGATGAGGAGGGACAAGCAGAAGCCTTGTCAGGGAGGGCAGAATTGGCCTGCCCCAGTTCACACCCCTGTCAGGTGTGCCCTTCAAATCAACTCTCCTTACTTGATGCCATCTTTATGGGTTCCTCATGTGAAGCCAGCCAGACTACAAAACTCCTGGTACTCTGAAAATGCACTGGATTCCCAAAATAAGGCTCTCTCTTCAGACGGGGGCTGTTGGCACCATCCTCTTGGTTCTCGGCACCCACTCAGACCCCTAGGATTAGCTCTGGTTTCCTACCCCTGATCTTGATTCTTTGACCAGGAACTGAACCTGTCACTCTTATTCATTGATGATGGCTTCCTCCCCACAGTAGCATACACATGCCCCCACCCAAACCCTGCTCTTTCTTATAGTATCCAGTCACTCAGGCAGGGAAGAAGATCAGTTATTAGGAAAAGGTTTCAAGAAATTGAAATTTTAGAAGGAAAGAATTCTCAGGAGACGCTGATCAAGGACCAAAATCCACATTAATATCATAATTAAGATCATCTGTGGAGCCCTGCTCTGTGCAGGTCTCTGAATGCAACATTAAATATCAGCTCCCCAGAAAAGCAGCAAAGGTAACATCTTAACAGCCGTTTTAAACCATAACTTCCAGGGGCTTTAGACATCTCTAGCCACATCCAGAGGGTCAGTAGGGCAGCTGCAGCTTAAAGCAGAAGTGCTGATTGGAATTCAGAATATCTGCAGTCTAGTCCCAGGATTACACTCTCTGGGACTTCTAAAAGTTTATCTGGACCAAGACTGCCAGGAAAACATTCATCCTGAGAAAATTTCACCATTTACAAGCTCAGTCTAAGGACAACAGATCAGAGTGTGGGTAGCGTTAGTCCAAATGCAGGAGGATGTGTTGCTATGGAGTCCCCAGGCTTCTTGGTCCAGGGATTTGTGTCAGAGCCCTAGGGAAGAGAGGTTTAACAAAATAAACAAAAGAGATAGCTGCCAATAGTCCCAGTAAGACATTGCCACACATCCAAGGTAGGCGAGGCATATAACAGAGCAAGTGATTCTTCCTTCTGTAATGATCAAAACCAAGAGTCAGGGACCAGGGAGGCCAGGGTGCAGCATCAAGCTGGACCAGCTTGAAACATATCTGCAACAGACTGGGAGAGCAGAGGTTTCCACACTTCAGATGTTGGCAGCTGGGGCAAAACAGCCTACCGGGCCTACACATCTATTGCTCAGGTCAATTGAGTAAAATTTAGTGAACAAATGCCCCCTGAGCAACTATGTAAAAGAACCTTCAAGATGACGGAGAGATGGGACCTCCAGAATCTCATCACATGATCTGTCCCCTGCCATTTTCCTCACGCTCTAAAAGCAATTCCTGTTCTCATTGGTAGCAGCTAATAGTCTGTGCTGGTCTTCAGCAGACCTGGGAGGATGAACCCCAGCCCCCACCCAAGAAAACCAGAAAGAATGCTTCTCCTTTGGTAAAATGCTTCCAAGTGAAGGAAGAGTTTCCAAGAAACAGTGTTGTGCAGAGCCCAGAAGGGTGAGGCTGACCATGGAGAGGTCTGTTTCATGGCCTCTGAAGGGGATGAGCTTTGCTGAAGCCAAAACCCAGCTGCTGTACACAGCAAGGAGGCTGGCACGACGAGGCTCACTCTACCACACACCAGCATGTGGAAAAACCCACAGCCTTTCTCAGGACCTGCCACTTTCAGAAAACACTCTCATTTATCAAACGTCATCATCTTATCTATGTTTGGAATTATCCATCATCCGCAGCTTTGGGGACCGACCTCAAGGTGCTCAGGTAAGAAAATTAAGAAACACAGTCTCGTTCCTCCGAAGTTTACAATGTGATTTGTTTAGGGGGATTAGAAAGAAGATGAAGAAGAGGAGGGAGGAAAATCAAGTCTAAGGAAACATGGATTTAATAAATGTAAAGGAACTATTTGGTTATTAACACATCAACTGTTAGGATGTTAAATTGGTGTGTCTGTCAATCCCTCAATCAGAAAGCGATACCTACTTACATTTCTTTTTTTGTTGTTGTTAACATTTTATGTATTCACTTCAAGTCAATTTTATACATAATTACTTCTTAGTTGAGAATCTCTTTCAAACATTTTTTTTTAATCATAGCTGTGTACATTAGTTCAATCATGGGGTACAGTGTGCAGGCCTCACAAACAATCTGAAATATTTTCATCCGCCTGTTCGACATAACGTTCATGAGATTTTCTCCTTCAGTGTGTGAAAACATTTGTGTTCTGCATTTAGTAGGTTTCTCCTGACCCTTCAAAGATGCACCTCAAATGTGTTCTCCCCCTTTACCCTCTCCCCCCACCCTCTCCCTCCCCGTCTCTCCCTCTCCCCTTTCCCTGTCTTCTTGTGCAATAATTGGGTTGAAGCCTTCACATGAAAGATATAAATTTGCTTCATATTAGGGTTGTATACATTGGATACTTTTTCTTCCATTCTTGAGATACTTTGCTAAGGAGAATGTGTTCCAGCTCCATCCATGTAAATATGAAGGAGGAAAAGTCAAACATTTTTTAATACTGCTTTTTTTAATTAAAGATTTTCTTGTGTCAAAACTCTTCATGAGGAGTGTGACCATTTGGAATTATTCTATGCCGTAAGCTCCCGGCTGGTGAATAAAACCTTTCCTCTTATAAACCTGGTGTTGGGGTGCTCTTTCTCTCCCCTGGGCCTCATCTTCCTACAACATTTTTGGTTCCCTGACCAGGAAGCAAGATCACCCTTGGAAAGAACATGCACCTGGTAGTCACTGCCAATCCTCTGGACACCCATGTGGGGGCCCCTGATCAGCCTAGGGGACATGAACCACTGAGCACACTAGGGAAGCACTTTGGCCTCCCTATGTGGATGCCTCAACTGAGTAGAGAAAGGACCCCCCTCGGCAGGTCTTTAAGGAGTCAAACACTGGGAGGAACTGGCATGCTGGAAAAGGTACCTACACAGGGAGACATCTAAGGTAAGGTATGATCAAACTGGGGGTCCCACTATAGTTTTAGTGGAAGAAGAAGGCTGATTAACAACTTGAGCATTAGGTCACTGGCAGGTCTATTGAGAAGTATGTAAGCGTGTATGGATGTGGTATGATGGAGAGAACTCTGAGGGTGGAGTTGGACCTCCCTTCACAGGGCCTAGGGGAGTGTTGGCTCGCCTCCTATTGCTACATGGTAGCTTGAGTGGGAGATCGAGGCTGCCCAGGTTAAGAAATGGGTTGGAACTGCATGCATGTGAGTACTTGGAGGCTGACCCAGACCGGTAACAATAGGTGGGGTTTCGCCTCTCCCCAATTCACAGGGTGAAACAAACGGGTGAGTGTGCCCTTCTTCCCTGCTCCAACTTTGCCCCCTGGCTATTCTGAGAGAAACTGGAAGTTCCAAGTTTTCTGCCTTCTGTCTGTCTTGGGCGGCCATGTGGCCATGTGGGACTTGGGAGAAAATGAAAAGACATTAGAAAGGATGACTGTGGTGTAGTTATGTTACTGGAATTTCCTCAGTGAGTCCTTGGACTCAGGAATTTGAGAATTGAGCCCACTGGTGACAGAGCAGTGATAAAATGGCATTTTGTTGGACTGAGGGGCATGCAGAGGGAGTGGAGAGTGCCAGAGCTATTGGCAGAGGGGCCATGCCGTGGAAAGTGTTGGGGTTTGGGCAGTCCAGTGAGCCCTGGATGGCACTTGAAAATCTGGGGGAGAGAGTTTAAATCTCGTGCTGGATGGGGCTGCATCCACATCCACAGCAGGCCTCGAAGGTGAACAGCCTCTGGAAGGGGCGAGAGGGCCCAGGTTGGAGGTTTTCTGCAAGAGTCCTTTGTCTAGGGGTAAATAATTGGCCCTGAGAGATATTTTGGCCAGGACTTGGTAGATGGAAAAATACCTTTACAAACTGAAGGGGTGTTCTAGGAAATGAATGAATGCAGCCCCTCACCTTGGGCAAGGTTATTAGGTCTTTGCTGCAGTTTTTGTCTGGGGAAAGGATTAGGGTGTGTGCTCCTTGGTCAGGGTGGAGCCATCCAAAATGTTTGGGACTGCTTTGTTCATGGCCTTGCTAGCTCAGAGGCCATGGCCTGCAACATGTTTAGGCCTGGAGATAAGGAGCCTCATGTCTGAGCTCACCTGAGCCTGAAAAATGGGAGCCCTGAGTGGGAAAATCCTGAATCAATGTTATATTTCACAAAATGTCTCTCATTTGTAAAATGTAATAATTTGGTTGTTTAAATTATAGGGGAAACTGAGTCTTTGTCAAAGGATAAGATTCCTGCCTTTTAAACCTTCTAATTATCAGTTTGGCCAAGTGAATGGGTGAGTGACTTCATCGTAAACTGGGATCCTGTTTTGTGGGAAGTGAGTTTTTGAGAGTAAGAGAAATTAGGGAGTTTATTTAACAAAGGATCTGAAAGATCTTTATAAAGAGAACTATGAAACTCTAAGAAATGAAATAGCTGAACATGTCAACAAATGGAAAAACATACCATGCTCATGGCTGGGAAGAATCAACATTATTAAAATGTCCATACTACCCAAGCAATATACGATTTTAATGCAATTCCTATTAAAGCTCCGTTGTCATACTTTAAAGACCTCAAAAAAATAATACTTCATTTTATATAGAATCAGAAAAAACCTCAAATAGCCAAGACATTACTCAGAAATAATAACAGAGTAGGAGGAATCACACTACCAGACCTGAGACTCCACTATAAATCGATAGTGATCAAAACAGCATGGTACTGGCATAAAAACAGAGAGATAGATGTATGGAACAGAATGGAGAACCAAGAGATGAATCCAGCTACTTACCAGTATTTGATCTTTGACAAGTCAATTAAAAACATTCAGTGGGGAAAAGATTCCCTATTTAACAAATGGTGCTGGGTGAACTGGCTGGAGACCTGCAGAAGACTGAAACTAGACCCACACCTTTCACCATTAACTAAGATAGACTCTCACTGGATCAAAGATTTAAACTTAAGACATGAAACTATAAAAATTCTAGAAGAACGTGCAGGGAAAACTCTCGAAAGAATTGACCTGGGTGAATTTTTTTATGAGGAGGATTCCCCAGGTAATTGAAGCAGTATCAAAAATACACTACTGGGACCTGATCAAACTAAAAATCTTCTGCACTGCTAAGAACACAGTAAGTGTAACAGGCAGACAGCCCTCAAAATGGGAGAAAATATTTGCAGGTAATGCCTCTGACAAAGGTTTAACAACCAGAATCCACAGAGAACTCAAACGATTAGCAACAAAAGAACAAGTGATCTCATCTCAGGGTAGGAAAAGGACTTGAAGAGAAACTTCTCTAAAGAAGACAGGCACACAGCCTACAAGCACATGAAAAAATGCTCATCATCCTTAATCATCAGAGAACTGCAAATCAAAATTACCTTGAGATATCATCTAACTCTAGTAAGATTAGCCTACATAACAAAATCCCAAAACCAGAGATGCTGGCGTGGATGTGGAGAAAGGGGAACACTTCCACATTGCTGGTGGGAATGCAAACTAATATATTCCTTTTGGAAGGATGTTTGGAGAATACTTAGAGATCTAAAAATAGATCTGCCATT
>CAUYON010061595.1:0-31003 GCA_963573935.1 Arctocebus calabarensis
TTTGGCCGGGGCCAGGTTTGAACCCGCAGCCCTCGGTATTTATAAAACCATGACTCTTACACAAATATAAAAAGAACATATGTTTAGTATTTTAAAAACTCATTAATTAATGAGGAAACCAGCCACTTGTTTAAAACCAATTCAGAGGAGAGCTACACTTACATAGGCATTCACAAATATTAAAAAATGTATGAATGTATGCAAAATTAGTCTGTCCACAGGACAATAATCAGGTATATTTCAACAGATACCATTTATTTGCATTTCTTAATTTTTTTTTCAATTACTATGGATAAAAAATTTTTGGTATCTATACAGTATAGAATACTATTTAGCCACAAGAAATGAAATCTTATTTGCATTTGTATAGATAAGAACCACCTGCCCTATGAGGAGTTTTTCACAACTTACAGAGCTATAGAGTAGCACAAAGACAATGAAAGACTAGTTAGGATTTAGGAGGCCCTGTAATCCTTTTTTTTTTTTTTTTTTGCAGTTTTTTTGGCTGGAGCTGGGTTTGAACCTGCCACCTCCGGTATATGGGGCCGGCGCCCTACTCCTTTGAGCCACACCCAGTAATCCATTTTTGAAGTCTTTCACAAATTTTTCTGAAACCCACTTTATAAAAGAAACAAACCCAGAGATATATAAAGTTAAAAGGGATTCCCTCGCCTACAAATCCCCCTTCTGTAGTTATCTCTTCTTAACAGTTTATCAAAGTTTCTAGGAGTCTATATTCCTACACATACAAGTTAATATTTTTAAGACAAAAATAGAATCACATTACACACAGCTCAATGGCTTGCTTTTTTCACTCATCATGGACATGATTTCATCACAGATGTAATTATTCTTTTCTCCATGTTCTCTTATTATTTTCCTTTTTATTCATACTTGCATATAGTCTAAAATTTCAAACCCTAGAATCAGAAGTTGTTTTTTCTTAAAAACGCCTTTTAGATTGGAAATTTCAAACTTACAGCTAAATTGTTGAAATCAACAGTACAGAGAACACAATATGCCTTTTATTTATGAACTCCTTTTTTTTTTTTTTTTTTTGCAGTTTTTTTGGCCGGGGCTAGGCTTGAACCCGCCACCTCCAGCATATGGGGCCGGTGCCCTACTCCTTTGAGCCACAGGCACCGCCCTTTTTTTTTTTTTTTCCAGACAGAGTCTCACTTTATCGCCCTCGGTAGAGTGCCGTGGTATCACAGCTCACAGCAACCTCCAACTCCTGGGCTTAGGTGATTCTCTTGCCTCAGCCTCCCAAGTAGCTGAGACTACAGGCGCCTGGCTATTTTTTTGTTGCAGTTTGGTCGGGGCCCCTTCTCCCCTTGGTATATGGGGCCGGTGCCCTACCACTGAGCCACAGGCACTGCCCTATGAACTCTCATTGACATTATCTCTTTTGTTTTATCCTTCGCAGCTTCTCTCTTTCCCTCTTTCTCTCCCTCACCCCTTCTCTTTCCCTCTCCGTCTCTCCTCATGTGCATGCATGCACAAACACAATTTTTTTCTGAACTTAATATAAGTTACATATGTGTTTGTATATGCCCTTTACTCTTAAATACTGCCGTGCCATGTATTTATTAAGATCAGAGATAATTCTCTTGCATAATCAACTTCAATTTCACATTAGTACATATTTTTAATCTACTCTTTAACATTCACATCCTAATATTCACAGTTGAACGAATAATGTCCTGTTTTAGTAATTTTTCCCTCAAGTACAGGAGTCAGTCGAAGGCCAGGGAATAGCGTTAGTTGTCATTCGTCTTTCGCCTCTTTTAATCTGGAGCACTTCCATAGACTTCTTTGGTCTTTTATGGCATTGACATTCTGGAAGAATACAACCAACCACACCCCACCTTAAAAAAAAAATTAGAAATAGAAATTTGCATTTGTCTGATGTTTGCTCGTGACTAGTTTCTGGTTTTTTGTTCTTGGCCAAAATATTGCATAGAGCACGTTGTGTCCATCTGGAGTTGTAAGACACCCATCTGTCCTTTGTTGGTGATGTTAATTTTGATCATTTGACCAAGGAGTTGTCCAGTTTCTCCCCTGTAATTAGTGGGGTTTTTTGTTTTCCTTGCAACTAATAAGCAGTCTATAAGGAGACAGTTTGAGACCATGAAAACATTCTGTTCCACATTACAATGTTCCCCTAGATTTAGCAACTGTGAATGATTCTTAATTGATCCCATCTTTACTATAATGGTTGCAAATGATGATTTTCCAACTTAAACCATCTCTCCATTTTACCAGTTGACCCCATAATTCTGCGACCAGCGTAGATAGGTCTTCCTTCCCTCCTGTATATCGATTTATCTATTTACTATTGGTATGAACTCATAAATGCCCTTTAATTTTCTTTCTTTTTTTCTTTTCTTCCTTATTTATTTTCTTTTTTATTGAGACAGAGTTTCACTTTGTGGCCTTCGGTAGAGTGCCATGGCATCATGGCTCACGGCAATGTCCAATTCTTGAGCTTAAGAGTTCTCTTGTCTCAGCCTCCCAAGTATCTGGGACTACAGGCACCTGCCACAATGGCCAGCTTTTTTTTTTTGATAGAGACAGAGTTTCACTCTGGCTCAGGCTGGTCTCAAACCTCTGAGCTCAGGGCAATCCACCCGCCTCCACCTCTCAAAGTGCTAGGATTCTAGGCGTGAACCACCACGCTCAGCATAAATGCTCATTTTTATTATTTTGTTGCTCCGACAGTCCCAGATTTGGCCACTAGGAGCCCCTTCCAGCTAGCCCCCTGTCCTGCTAACATGCCCCCCAATGTTATTTCTGAATACTTCCTTACTTTCTGGCATAAGAAGATGCCCCAGGCTCACCCGCTACTTACCCTGCCTCAGCTCTGGAATTAATCATTTCTCTGAGGACCCCTGGAGAATGG
Organism: Arctocebus calabarensis; assembly: GCA_963573935.1. NCBI lineage: Eukaryota > Metazoa > Chordata > Mammalia > Primates > Lorisidae > Arctocebus > Arctocebus calabarensis. The sequence goes on from CAUYON010061595.1 coordinate 2,903, forward strand.
TATTATGAACCAAGTTGAGGGCTGCTAGAATGTCTTTTCTTCTTGACCTTTTCAGCAGACAGAGCTAGGAAATAGATGCATGTTTATAACATACACATAGTATGACTGTATATCCACACACACACACACACACACGTGCACATAACTGTGAACACACACATTGTACAAGTCATAGGTTTATATCTCTACCCCCAATAGGTCTGCAATTCAATAGCCACCCACTGGGAGCTCCTATATCAGGCGAGGCTGAAAGAAACTTGAACGCTCATCAAAGAAAGAGGAGGAGGGAGAGGTGGGCACCACTAATTGGTGGGTACCCCAATTCACCATCCTGCCATGCTGAGCCTGCCAACCTGCCAGGAAAATTCACAGGGAGATTCCCTATGGGACCATTGTCTGTCTCCTCAGGTCCGGTGAGTCTTTTTCTGTACCCCATAGTATGCTGAGTCTTAGAATGAAGAAGCCTCTTAATAGAATGCTGGGTCATTCAACTGATGCTTCATCCGTGAAAAGGAGAGTGCTGCCAAGAGAAAGAAGCTACCTGCGGGCAAAAACTTGGAAAGAAAGAACTTCACTACCGATGGCGGAAGACAGAAGGCCCATGCTGAAAAGTCAAAGTCGTGATCCATCCGAGGGTGTCAGCTTGAAGGATTATCCAAAGACAAGGCAAACGACAACTATTTGGAAATTTGAAATATTGGACAATCATCCTGGCAGAAAAACGAGCAAAAAAATATGAAATGGCAAGTCAAAAAATACAAATGGACAATAAATAAATGAGAATAGTTCATCCATATGAATAATTCAAGAAGAACAAATGAAAATAACAAAATCTATATATTTTTTTGGGTCCAGCAATGTTTAGGTAATAGAAACAACAACAACAAGAGGCATTAAGTAAGTAGAAATAAATGAGATATGTTAAAGCAAATGTAGGCACTGGGATACCCTCTGCCATAAGATGTTAATTCAGATTGTCAGTACTGATTTATTTTCTCAGTTATTAGGCTGTCAAGTCCAAATTTACTCAACTTTGTAAAGTTAGCTCCTAACAAGATGCTTGGCACATGGTGGATTCAATGAAGAAATGGCCACATTTTAAAATCACAGAACAATAAAAGTAGAAATGGCTTGGTGCCTGTGGCTCAACAGGCTAAGGCACCAGCCATGTACACCTGAGCTGGTGGGTTCGAATCCAGCCTGGGGCCCGCCAAACAACAATGATGACTGCAACCAAAAAATGGCCAGGCGTTGTGGTGGGTGCCTATAGTCCCTGCTACTTGGGAGGCGGAGGCAAGAGACTCGCTTGAGCCTGGGAATTGGAGGTTTCTGTGAGCTGTGTGATGCCACAGCACTCTATCCAGTGTGACAGCTTGTGGCAGTGTCTCAAAAAAAAAAAGTAGAAATGACTAGCAAAAGTTTACTTACTGCTTAGAAATTCTATTAACAGATGAATGGATAAAGAAAATGGAATACTATTTAGCCACATAAAAAAGAATAAAATCCTGTCCTTTGTGGCATCATAGATGAACTTGGAGAACATTATGTTCAGTGAAATAAGCCAGGAACAGAAAGACAAATACTGCACATTCTTGTTCATTGTGGAAACTAAACAGACTCGGCGCCTGTAGCTCAAGTGGCTAAGGGGCCAGCTGCATATACCAGAGCTGGCAGGTTTGAATCCAGCCTAGGCCTGCCAAACAACTATGACAACTGCAACCAAAAAATAGCCGGGTGTTATGGTGGGTGCCTGTAGTCCCAGCTACTTGGGAGGTTGAGGAAAGAGAATCGCTTAAGCCCAGGAGTTGGAGGTGTGTGAGTTGTGATGCCACGGCACTCTACCCAGGGCAACAGCTTGAGGCTCTGTCTCAAAAAAAAAGAAAAGAAACTGTATAAGTTGATCCCCCAGAGGTTGGGAGTAGAATAGTGGTAACCAGAAGCTGGGAAGGGCAGGGTGGAGGGAGGACGGGGAGAGGTGGGTTAACAGATACAAAATAACAGCTAAAAGGGAGGAATGATTTTTAACATTTACTGTAAAACAACCATAGGTAACAATTATTTATTCAATGTTTCCAAAGAGCTAGGAGAGAGGATTATGAATGTTCCCAAGACAAAAATATTATAAATGTTTGAGGTAACAGATATGCTAATTATCCTGATTTGATTATTATACACTGTACAAAATAAACTGTAACCCATAAATATGTACAATTATAACGTCAATTAAAAATAAAAACAGAAAATATGCCAAAATAGATTTTTGATATATAAAATCTTAATAGAATAAAATTAGCATAAAAACTTTTGCATTAAATAAAGCTTATCTGCTGCTTCGAGACTGAAAATGCACTTGGAGTGAGTGTGTGTGTGCATGTATTTGTATTTGTATGTGTGGATGTGTTTGTATCTGTGCAAGTGTTGGGTACACTAGTTGTGATGAATGTACCATGCGTTGGGATGCCTGTGGCTAACTGTGGGTATGTTTCTATGTGTGAGTCACAGGCGTGAATGTTTTGTTTTGTTTTGTTCTGTTCTGTTGCCCTGGATCAAGTGCAGTGGCATTAACCTAGCTCACAGCAACCTCAAGTTCTTGGGGTCAAGCAATCCTCTTCTCTCAGCTTCTCGAGATACTTGCCATGACACCTGGCTAGTTTTTTCTATTTTTAGTACAGACGAGGTCTCACTCTTGCTCAAGCTGGTCTCGAATTCCTGAGCTCAAGGGATCCTCCCCCCTCAGCCTCCCAAAGTGCTACGTTTGGGGTTATAAACCACCGAACCTCACCACCAACTTGTGGTTTGTGTACCAGTGTGGGCAGGTGTCCCATTTCAGCTTTGAAAAGGTGTGGTAGTCGTGTGTCACATGTGGAAGACAGAAGCCCAGGCCTGTGGCTCCCAGGAGATGTGGCGCAGACAGTTGCAATGTGTCCAGGTTGTGGCTGCAGGAACCGAGGCCCTGGGCGGCCCACCTGTAGGTCCTGCTGTAGCAGTGGGCAGGGCTGGGGACACCCAAGGATGGGGCAGGCAGGCGGCAGGAAGACAGGGCAGTGCCTTCAGAGCCGCTCTCAGCCAGCTGCCCCAAGTTCCACCCCCAGCCGCCGGCACCTGCCCTTCTCATGTCCCCCCCACATCAGCCCTCCTCCTTTCCATCTGTAGCAGGCAGTGAGTTCAAGACCCTCCCTCCCGTTTCCCCGGTGGAGGTTTGGAAAAATGGTCCTGGCAAGAAGAGGGGGCTATGTGTCCATTACAGGAAATAAGCAGCACAATTGTGTTCTAAGAAATCAGTGCAGATTTCAGAGCGGCACAGGGGCTCGCGGCTCTGCGGGCCATGGAATCCAATATGATATGCTTCAGCCTGTCAGCTAATGGGCTGCTGCCGGGTGCCATGTGACCCAGACTTCCCAGGGACGTTAAATCATGCTGAAAAGTGGCCCGGGTTTATTTATTGGAACAGTGCATGTTCCTGCCTGTGGGGGTGTGGAAATGACCTGAGACCAGGTATGGAGCAAGGTGGGAGGAGCCCAGGATTCCTCACTGCCCAGGGTGAGGGCACATAGTCCCCTGGGTTCCCGCTGAGTCTGCCCTGCTCCAGGGGGGTCATGTTCCACTAGGTCACTCACGTCCCCTGATACCTCCTGGAGTGTCAGTTTCTCCATCTGTTAAATCCACCCATCCATTCATTCATTTATTCATTCTTCCCTCTCTCAGCTGCTGCCCATTTGCTCCCACAACACTCCCCCAACTGTGTGCAGAGCCACGTTTTGGTTTTAAATGCTGAGATGCAGTTTCCAATGGGATGACCAGGCTCTGCCCTCAGGGAGCTTCAGTCCAGCTGGGAGGTGAATGGCAAGTGAACACCTACCCTGGGAAGTGCTGTTAACCTGCCTGCGGAAAACCTCCCTTCCCCTCCAGAGCCATGCCAGGTTGGAGCTGCCAGCCCTCCCTCCCTCCTGGCCCCTGCACCATTCCCAGCCCATCCTTCTGCACCCAAATCTTAAGCTGCGTTGTCTTTACAGACACAGTTGTGATGCTGTGGTCCTCTGAACACTCTCCAATGGCAAGGAGGAAATCCGCACTGGGGCCTTCAGGGCCTGGCCCTTCTTCTGCTGGCCTCACCCTGCCCTCTGTCCTCGGTTGAACCTGGCCCGTCTTTGAACAAGTTTCTCTGCCTTCTGGCTCCAGGCAGGCAGGGGCCACATCTGGTTGTGCCCGTACCACTGTGTCCCCAGGGCCTGGCACGGTACTGACACATGGAGGGGCTCCACATTTATCGAGTGGGGTGAACCTGAGTCCTGCCACCCAAGCATGTCAGATGCTGGGGAGACGGAGCTGCCAGGAGGCCATGGCAGCTGGCAGAGGTCTGGGCAGAGGCACAGTCAAAACCACACAAGAGGCCAGAGGGGTCAGATCTTGTTCCTCTAATTGAGGGGCAGCCATGGCGGAAAGTGGAGGCAGGAGGGCATCATCCAACTTAGATTTAGCGTGCCCTAAGATGCAGGGGAGGAGCAGAAAGAGACATGGGGTGGGCAGAACAGCCAGAAGCTCCACAAGGGCCTGGAGGTGATGGCAGCAAGGTGGACAGCCAGGGACACATTTCCCATTTTAGGAGGCATTGGTCAGTAAGGGCTGGCTGGATCAGGAGTGGGACGTTGATGTGGGAGAAGGGGCTGCTCTGGAGCCTGGAAGACCAGGAAGGGTCCCTGAGGTCCTGGATCCCTGGGAGATCCCTATGGCAGAGGCATTGGTGCCCACTGGGTCCTCCTACTATGCCCCTCTGGGTGGAAGGCAGAGAACCCGTCCTCTGAGAAGTCCTTCATTTGCAATCTAAAAAGTGCACAGATCCACTAAATAACAAGGCCCTCACCACAAGCCTGGAGGGGCAGGCTATAATTACCTGGGCAGGACAGGTCTGCTGCATTTTTAAAAATTTGCATTTTACCAAGTGTTTAATGGATATTTACATGGAAGAAAGGCATTGGGTAAATGTGCAGCTTTAAATTGGGCAGAGCAGGGCTAAGGAGACTGTGGACCTTGATCCCTCACCTGTCCACCAAGCCAGCAGTCAGAGGTGCCTTGGGTCATTCATTCATTCATTCATTCATTCCCACCCATTTCCTGCATGCCTCCTCTGTGCCAGCCCCTGCAGGGGTGGGATCCAGATGTGGCTGTGGGAGCATAGCCCTGCTGGGAGAGAGCATGGTCAAACGACCCACCATGAAGTGGGTCGAAGTGGGAGTGCTAGCGGTAGCCTCCTCTGCAAGGCCCACCTTGGAGACAGCAGGGTGGGCCTTGCAGAGGAGGCTACCGCTAGCAAGCCCACAGGGGAAAGTGCCTTAGGGGCAGAAGGAGAGGATGGAGTGGGAAGACAGAGCACAGGGCATTTGGGGAATGGCAAAGAGTTCCAGGAATCTCCAGGTGAGGTTTCTGGGAGTTGCAGAAGGGATGCTCCACGGCTCCCCTCTAGGGGGCGCCACCCACGGCCTTGTTGGTGTGTCATTGCCCTGTTGATGAGAGTGGGGGAAGCTGGATCCCAAACCAAATGGGGAGGTGAGCTGGACCCTGGTGATGAGAAGCTATCTTTGTATTTTTATGGGGTTGCAGAGTCAGCTGAGCATTTCGGAAAGGTCACTCTGGCAGCCTGCGGAGAGTGGGCTGAAGACAGAAAGACAGTTGGCTGCCAGAAAATGGCCCATAGAGAAATATGTATTTTACAAAACTATGACAAAAGGCTAATTCTTTTCATCTGCAAAGAGAGGCTACAGATCAACAAGAAAAAGCCCAGTAGAGAAGTGGGTGCAGAAGAAGAGTCTCCACTGCATTCATAATATGAGAAATGAGAATTGAATCTATAATGAAATGAAGGTTTTCACCCTTTCACTGGCAAAAGTTAGCGTTCTGGCGACGTTCTGTGTTGGAAACGATGGGGAGAACTGGCCGTCTCTCACACTGTTGGTGGGGCTAAAAATTGGACCAACCTCTTCAGAGGGCAATTTGTCAACACTGATTGCAATTTCAGTTTTTTTTTTGGCTGGGGCCGGGTTTGACCCTGCTGCCTCTGGTATAGGGGCCAGCACCCCACTCCCTGAGCTGCAGGCATTGCCCAATTACAATTTCAAGTGCCTGTACCTTTTGACCTAGTAATTCCACTTCTAGGACTCATGGTACATGCTTATAAAGGGGCATGTATGAGTCAGTCCATACAACATTTTTGTGGTAATGGAAAACTGGAAATAATTGAAATGCCTCACCTGGGGACTAGTTAGGTAAATCACAATGTTACACGTTATTAGAGAACATCCTATCATGGCCTACCATGGCTCCATTAAAAAACTGAGGCCCATCTACATGTATGTATCATGCAGTAATGTCCAAGAAATAGTGTCATGGGAAAAAAAGCAGCGTGCAGACCAGTGTATCAAAAAGTCAAAGAGCAGATTCACAAGAATTGTAAGAGTTCTTAAATAGTATACGTGCAGGCTGTCTCAGACAAGGCCACACAAAACCCAGAAACAATAGTTGTCTCTGGGAACAGAACTGGAGAACTGAGATGCTATGATGAAAGGAGATGACTTGTCACTGTCGCCTTTTCTGTTGTCTGTACTTCCTTCGTATGTATACATGTGTATGTACTAATGCCACATGTACATTCAAGTATGTGCATGTATCTGTGTGTACACACACATATATTATATATATATATTTTACAATGATAACAATAAAAGACCACAACAATGAGGTGTCTCGTTTTTTCTTCTTTTTCAATGCAGTGGTTTCTTATTTTAACCAATGTCTCTGGGGAATAAGTTTCTATGGAAGTGAATTTTGCAGATATATTGTAAGAATCGAAACTCTACACTTTTTTTTTTAAAAAAAGTAAAATGTATTAATATTGGTCCATATTTTATCAGTAAAGAATAAATGTGGGTGACATTTTCTGGTTGGCTCTGAAGCAGTGGGCTCTTTGCCCTACACTAAAGGCTCCTCTCCTAATAAGACTTCTATCCCTCTACTCCTGTCAGGCATATGTCACTCGTAGTGTGTGAGCTCAGTAAAGGAGCTGAGCAGAAGTGGCTTTTCTGGCGCTTGAGTTGAAAGAAGCCTGTAGCTGCATGGCGGCATCTCTCCTGTCGCTAGGGACTTGGGAGTCAGGCTTTGGGGCAGGTGCTCTGGAAGTCATGCTGCTGGTTGGTTGTCGGCCCCAGGTGGTGCCATCTGGGACTTTCTGAGTTGCTGTAATGAGGGCAACTGCCTCCTTCTCCCCGCAGCCCACAAAGCACTGTCTCTGCCCTGGGCTCAGAGCTGCTGTGGTGGCCACATGGCCAGCGGGGAGGGCAGCCTTCTGTGTCCCCATGCAAGGCGTCTAAGTCCTCCAAACATCCATTTCTTAGGCAGTATAAGGGGAGCGATGCCACCTGCCTTGTAATGGCAGCTGGGGTGACACTGGCACCTGCGCAAAAGCCACATGGTCACTGTTTACCCCCAACCTCTGGCCTTGCCCAACACCCACCCTCACTCCTCACAGCTCAGCACGTTTCAGGCCAGAGACAGAGGCTGTCTTGGGGATCAGAGTGTTGATTCTCTATGTTCCCCTCTGCCATTGCCTTACTGCCAAGCTCAACTCCAAAGCTGAGCCCGCTTGGCCAACTCTAGTAGGGGTGACCTCCAGGCAGGAGGGGCTGGGGCACATTTCCTCAAGGACTTGATGGAGTCCAAGGGTTTTTTAGAGAGACGTTTGCTCCTCCCTCAGAGCCTCCCCTCCCACGTGTTCCTGGGGCCTATCCCCTAGCCAGAGCCATCTGCTGTTTGAAGTCGGGGAGGTCCTTCAACACGGCAGCACAGGGCAGGCCCAGGAAGCCCTGATGGGGACAGCCTGTGCCACCTCCAGCAAGTCACTGCTTCTCAGTTTGAACCTCAGTTTCATCAAGTCTAAACTGGGGTAATGATATGAGTCTCCGACGCACGCTCCATGTTCAGTGAGTGCGATTGAGATGGTGGTTTCCATGCCCCACCCCCGCTGCCCTACTTTAGTTGTGATGCACCTTCCACCAGCTACAGGAGGGCCCCATGTCATTTGACTGGCTGCCCTGAGACTGCCTCACATAAGGGCTGCTCTGCTCAGCAGGAGACCTGGCTCATATGCAGGGCAGCTGGTGCTGGGACAGATGTCCCCTGGGGTGTGGTCTGAGTGCTCTGCTGGGGCCTGGGCCAACAGCATTCTTTCCCAGATCGTCAGCCCCTGCCCTGCTCAGTGGAATGCGTTAGTGGGAACCTGCTTTGGACTCAGTTTTCTAGATGATAGAGAAGCCAGCTGAGGAGCTTGGAGTTGAGCTGCTCCCAAGCTACGGAGCCTCGCCAGAATTTGCTGTCTTGGTAGGAAGGTGCCAGATACCCCTGGTGTTCCTCTGTGTCGCTCTGGAGTCAGGGATTCCCCGTGACCTCCATCCCAGTGGAGGGTAGGGGACGGGGCAGGTACTCTGTGCGACTGCAAGGTGAGTGAGCACCGTCATTTTCTTGGAGTCACTTTATTCGGAGATTTAGGAGGAGAAAAAACATTTTTCTATTGGGACAAATATGAATTGTGGCAAAAGCGATACAAGAATACTTGGTGTTCACCAAGTCCCGTTTCACTTTTCTCTACTTGGGTGTAGGGAAAGGCACCTTTCCCATCATGCCAGCATTTCTGTCTGGGCCCTGTGGTTCTGACAAGAGCATGCGGTGGATGAGGAGTCTGCTCCTCCCTGAATGACACCCCCTGCCTGAGGCGACTGGGAGGTCACAGCTGGGGGAAAGAACCCAGAGCCTAGGCAGACTTTGCATGAGCAAGAAGCAACCTCTGCTGTGTTAAGCCACTGAGCTCTTGGCATTTATTTGCGATCTATTCAGTGTAGCCTAACCTTGCCTGACTAAAATATGGAAATAATATAGAGCAGATTGCAAGGCTTTCAAAGCTAAAACATGAGGCTTTAAATCAGTGCTGCCTGCGGCTGGCCTTTCTGGCCCATGCCTGCAGATTCTGACCTGTCAGGGGGTCTATTCTACCCCAGCACAGCTAGCGATAGACCCACTGACCCACTGATGCCAACCGCGGCTGTCTCTGGAAATAGCTCAAAGCATATCTATTTCAGTGAAGAGGGAGGAGTTATGGAGAGAGACTGTTTCCGCAGATCCTATCCTTGGTCCCGAGTATCTGATGATTACAGCCAAGTGAGGCCTGAGCCAGTGCTGGCCCCTGAGGGTTCCAGCAGCCATTCTGCTGGGGACTGAATGTTTGCATCTCCCCTCAAATTCATCTGATGAAATCCTAACCCCTCTTGTGATGGTATGAGGAAGTGGGACCTTTGGGAGGTAATGAGGTCATCAGGGTGGAGCCCTTAGGGATAGGAACAGTGACCTTATTATACGAGACACCCAGGAGAGCTCTCACCATATAAGGGTTCCCCGGGTGCACCTGGAAAAGCACCATTGCTAAGCCTGCTGGGGCTGTGATTTCAGATGCTCAGCTTCAAATTTCTGTTGTTTATAAGCACCCCGTCTATGGCACTTTGATACAGCAGCCTGGGCTGTGTGAGACATCAATCTAGTCTGGGGGAACCCAGTTCCTCTCTGGGCCCCGGTGCGTGCCAGCCCAGTGACTGACACACTGCCAGGGTGCCGCACACATCTCCCCGGTGGTGTAGTGGCCAGGGCAGTGGCAGGAGTTGTTCAGGTGGCTGGGGGAAGATGCTGCTGGGGTCATGACTGGGGACAAGTTACTCTGCCTAGGCTCCCAGCCTTGTGGGAACTATTATGAACCCCGTAAGTGAACACCTGGGATGACTGCATTGGAAACCTTTTGCTTATAAGCAACCCCAATATACAGAAAAGGGAACCAGCCAAGCTCCATGGAATCCATTATAGCTTTAAAACCCCTAGACCGGAGGGTCTCTGGGCGCCCTTCTGTGGTGGGTATTTGATGACGCGATGGGTTGAAAGCTGGCCTGGGTTCTACTCTGCTCTCTCATCAAACAGGGCCTGATGAACTCCCTTACTGAAGCGGCCTTAACTCCTGTCCCTAACTTGTGTGCAACTGGGGTAAGACCCTTCCCCCTTGCCTCATTTGTAAAGTGGAAAGGGTGGGAGACAGCCTTCATGGATACGATCTTATAACAAAGCCCCTCTTGTCAAACTGGTGAGGCCTGAGCCCTGGGAGGAAGCAGTAGTGTGAGAGGCTCCTCCTCCTACCACACTGCAGAGCCATGACCTGTGACAGGGGGGCGAGGGACCACAGGGCTGGCACATAGTAGGAGCATGAGAATCTGAATGGTCCACAAAATGTCAGGCCTGAGGGGTCTGGGTGAGAACAGAGTCTGCCAAAGTGGTCTCCCCCTCAGAGGGGCCGTGCAAAACCAACACTTCTCTGATGCCAGTGGGGGTGGAGATTTCCAGGGAGCTGGGGTCTCATGTTATTTTTAACTGGACGCCATCTGCTTTTTACTTTCCACCAGGTGGTTCACAGTCTGGGAAATATTCAGGGCGGATATATGCTCCTCGCCAGGGGGAGTTGGTGCTGGGAGGGCGTGAGGGCCTCTGTTCACGGGGACAGAGCTGCCAGGTGCACCTGCAGGAATTGCCCCTGTGGAGCAATGTGAACAATCCAGCTCTCTGGGAGAGGCACCCTACTGCCAGTCTCCCCCACAGGGTAGAATTTGCACTGCACACTTGTGCGGTTTGCGCCACACCCAGAGTCACAAGAGGCCATTCTCTCTCCCAGCCCCGTGCCCCTGCCACAGAGCTTCTGACTAGCCAGGCTCTAGAAATAGGTCCCTCTCTCCCTGTGGGAGACTGTCCCCAGCAGATAAGGGTTGAAGGATTTTCCAAACTCCTCTCTCTAGTTCTTGAAGTATCTCACAGCTTCCCTGAGGAAATATTTAGCTTCCCTGGTAAACATTAGCCGTTAGAGGAAAAAAAACTGAAAGGTGTCCTTTTGTTGTTTTTTCTTTTTTTTTTACCAATTGACCCCAGATGAACAGGCATTACCGTGGATTCACTGTCAAAAATTATCATGCAGAACAAACTGTCGATACTTTGTAGTCGTTTATACAATGAGCCTGTGTTTAGTAACACTCAGCTTCGTTTTATTATTGCATTTTACGAAGTTACCAAGACAACTGAGGCTGAGTAACAGAACCTTGACTTTATGTGCCATGAAAATTTAATAGAGAATTTTTAAAGGCTTTTAAGAGGCAGGAGCAGCAGCTGCTTAAAGGCAGAACTCAGTACAGAGCCGAGAGGGCTTGAGTCTCAACAGACCCCCAGGAGACTCCTGTCAGGGGCATCAAGGCGGGCAGGTGTGTTCCCTGGCAGCCGCTGGTTTCCGAACGTCGGGATCATTCCTTTCCTCAGCAGACATGTATTAAGACTCTTCCCAGGTGCCAAGTCCCAAGCCAGGTTCTTTACAAACATTAGGAAGTGACCTCCACTGTCCAGGCGAGGAACAGGGATCAGAGAGGGGAAGTCACTGATCCCTGGTCATTTAGCGAGAGTGACAGAGTCCATAGCCCTTGCTCTTCACAGAATGGCTCACGGCCTGCTCTGGGCTTCTCCACCCTCATTTCTCCCATTCTGAGGCAAGAGACTCTAAAGGGAGAATATCCCTGCGGCCTGGGAGGGAGGTGAGGAGCCCACAATGTCCCCTGGCCTGAGACCACAGTCCTGTTGGAGACTTAGCCAACACCTTCCTGTTAGAGGGGATATTTCCCACAAGCCCATCAGTGAGCAAGTGACGCTACCCCAGGGCCACAAATAGCCCTTTTCTCTCTGCTCTCTGAATAAGACTCAGAAGCAATTTTCCAGGCTCCAGCAAAACATCAGTAATTTGGCCGTTTTATACCAAAGCCCTGTGGTACTCAGCCTCTGCGCGTCTGTGTGTATGTGGAAGCACTAGGCTGCACGGTTTTCTAGTTACATACAAATCAAGACTTTTGGTTACTGGAGACGAAGGTAATTGAATATGTCGACTATTCTTCACAGCTCCTTTGTCTTTGGGAAAACCATTTTTTACTTACTCTGTGAGGGAGAAATTCAATTGCTGTATAGGAAAATTTCTCCCACATTCATCAAACCAAATAGCAGATTGGCGAAAATATCAATCGAGGCAAGGTGGATTTCAGGTTAATTCACACTGGGAGGAATTTACCCCTCTCTCAGCCACCAGGAACACAGGTTCTCTCGCAGAGAGCTGGTCGCCTCTGAGCTTCGAGGGAAGGTGCTCAAATGCCGACCGTTGCAAACCCAATTTTCAATTCTATGGTGAAGGAGCATAGGACATTAGTCACGAGATGAAAAAAAATGAAGCTATTTTGGTGTAACACTCTGCCAATCACAAGGCAAAGTCCCAGTGTCAGAGCAGCGGCAGGAGCCATTTTTCAGCCAGCGAATGTCTTTAAATATGTGAGGATGAAGGGGAGGGGGTGTGGTAGGAGGGACTGGCTGTGAGGGCTTCATTTGTCTTGATGGATGACACTACTCAGGAGAGAGTTTCCCTGCAGGAAACTGGAAGCCAGCCTGAAGGTAACACTGCATTTGTGATGGTTTTGTCTTACGTTCCCGAAGATCAAGTGAGAGAGGACGTGCCACCCCCACCATGTGGCTGCAGGACCCAGGTTACACCCAGTAGAGCCTTCCTGGGCGGGGGGGGGGGTCAGAGGGAGCAGAGTGGGTCAGGCAGCCCAAGCCTTGTCCTAGCAAACCCTGGACTCCCTGGAGGAGGGCGTCACTTGTGTGCAATGGATACGAGGCCAGGTGCAGTCAAGGTCCTGAGAAAGGAGCTTGGGATCTGGGGCCAGGGTGGGGGGGCTTGGCTCCCCATCTGTGACGACAGAGTGATGACAACAATCCTCTTCCTTCACCGGGTGACTGGGAGGCCGGAGGAGGGGTTGGCTGCTGTGGGTGGAGGTGTCAGCAAGGTTTAGAAATGTGTGACTCTTCAGTCAGCCTCCCGCTGAGAGAATGAGTGTGGCAACACTGTCCCCTCCCCGGGCCTGCCCAACATTCCTATTATTTCAACAAGCACCTGTTGGGCCCCTGCTCTGTGCCTGAGGGGCCGATGTGGATTCAGCACCTGCTTGACCCTGAAAGAGCTGACAGCAGGTGAGAGTAACCTGTGATCCCACAGGTAAGCACGGTGATCAAGGAACTTTCCAGGTTCTCTGAAGTACACACAGGCGGCTGCTCATTCTTTTGGAGGGATTGCTGTAGGGACATTTGAGCTGGACCTCAGAAGCTGTCTATTTGCCACAGTGGGAGACCACCTTAGGCAGAGGGGCAGCCAGGAGAGGGTGTGGGCACAGACCCCTGCAGCCCTCCTGCTGTCGCGGGAAAGAGCTGGTCCTCTTCCTGCCTGACCAGCAGACAGATACCAAGTGCCCTGGGAGCAAGGGGAGGATGCGAGGCTCCCGCTACAGCAGAGCCTCTCTGAGGTGCATGGTCCCCATAAGGGTGTTAGGATGGAAGGAGAGGAAGGAACTCGGCGATAAGGGCCTTGCGGAGGGCTGCTGCTGGCCTGACAGGGAAGGAGAGGGACGGAGCAGGGGCTGGTGAAGCCCTGGAGAGAGAGAGGTGGTAGGATCTGAGCTGGGGAGAGTGGAGAGGCCCTGGGGGGAAAAGGGGAGGTGTCTCCAGGGGGCCCTGCCCTGTCCAGGGAGGGGTCTGCAAGGGCCAGGGCTTGCTAACAACTGGGCTGACTCCAGTGTCTGCTGCACATCCCGTTCTAGCCAGGCCGGTGGGGACAGAGTGCCTGCCTGCAACAGCAGAAGAGCTGAGCATGTGTCCCCGGGAGGCTGCAGGGAAGACAGCAGGCAAGGTCAGCAGGCCAAGATAAAGCAAGCGGTCCAGGATTCCCCGAAGGGGCGAGCCTGGCACAGCGGAAAAGGGAGGTCCCACTTCTGAGTATCTGGAGGGGCTCCCCTCCCACTCCACCTGTCATATTTGGATGAACATCCCCGAACTGAGCTTGGGCTCAGCCTGGCCTTCTGACCCATTCCTTCCACCCTCTGGAGTGTCCAGCTCTGCGGGAGCTTGGCGGGGGGACTGCTGAGAGGGCTAGTGTGGCTGGACGGTGCGTTTGTGTGTACATGTGTGCACGGGGTGACAGGAGTAGGAGGGCGGACGGCAGGGCTGGGGGTACGTCCTGAGGGCACTCTGAGGAGTGGGCTTATCCCACAGCAAAGCACAGGCTACTGTTGGCTCACGTGGTGCTCCCCAGCTATTTCCTGTCCTCTAGGAGAAGGAAGCACCTGCTTCTGCTGTCACTGTAATTGCACCCTGTGAGATGAGGGGCCAATTACCAAAGGGGGTAAAGGCAGTGGGACTTCCTGTTAGGGACTGAGGAGTAGGGGATAAGTCTCTTATCACTGACCCTGATAATGGGGCGCCCTCTGCTTTCTTTCTGGGCAAAAGCTACAGTATTGGGAGTGGGGGAGGCCTAACCACGGTCTCATAAAATGGTAGCCTAATTTCCCGAATAGTCACTGCGGAGGCTCTGTGTCCTGCAGGGGTCTGAGGCTTGCTTGGGGCCATGTATGCAGAGCAAAGGACTCCTCCTAGGGCAGAGGACACCGTGACAGCCGCTGTGGAGGATGGAGCAGCCAGATCCCAGATGACAGGATGGGGTGGGAGAGGACCTTCCCCACTACGGTAGCTGAGGTTTCTACATCACCCAAACAGTGTGACTGGAATTCAATCTCTTGATACATACACATGTTTTAAGGTCCAGCATGCTTGGTGGGTTTGAGACCTGAAAACTGCACTCTATTTTGCCAAGTGAATACTTTCTGAAGACCAACTTGAAGACATGGTGTAAAGTCGGAGCTTTGTTTAACAGAGTCGTTGCTGCTCCCAGCTGGCGAGTGTCCCCAGACTCATTCAGTTGGGTCTTTGGCTGGGAAGTCCATTTGTTCTGCCAAAAGGGACGGGAGGAGAAGCTTGGGGACTTCACACTTTGTTTCTTACTGTGGACCAATTACGAGCACAGATTGCTCTGGCCCATTCCTTTGGACTGTGACACTGAGCAGGGCCCTGTCGGGGTGGACCTGCTGGGGGTCTGTTTTTGGAGCTGGCTTCATGATCACCCAGGGACATGGAGTCGACAGACAGGCCTGGATCGAGTCCTGAGTATGTGACCTCCCAGGACTTTCTGTCCACATCTGAAAATGAGAGCAGTGTTGGGAGAATGCGAGGGGACTGGAGAACTACAGGGATGACACCTCTAAAATGCCCCCTTGTAGGAGGCACTCAACGCATGTCAGGAGGCTCATCCTGCCCTTTCTGCCTTCCAGGCCACCTGTCCTGCCTTCTGCTTGGGAAAGAACAGTCATTACAAGTGTGCATTGTTAATGAACAGCCCAGCGGGCTCTGCAGGGCTCAGTTCCAGGGCCCCTCTCAACCAGGGAAGGGCAGAGAGTGGCAGCCACACAAGTTTACTCCTTGACGGACTAGGCTTCTGGCAGGAAGGAGGTTTGGACAAGGATTAGCAGAGGGACCCTGCTCTAAAATAGCTGGTCGACAGTTGGAGAAATCTTGGATTAAAGACCTTCTCTTTGGGTTGGGGGTGGACTAGGGTAGGCTGAATGAATTCAAGTGATTCCTTTGGACACATTTTTAAAATCTTAGTATGTGCCAGGCTCTGTGTTAGGTCTTGAGTCAACGCTTCCTCAGTCTGTGTGAAGGGGACTTGGATCAGGAGGTTAGAAGGAAGGAAGAAGACAGACATGAACTTGTCTGAGACACGGTTCTGCCTTCCACGACCCTCCCCCTTGCCCGGCACCGAGCATTTCTGAGTCCTACTATGTGCCAGGCACTGTGTGGGGCCTCAGAGACTTTCATTCTTGTTACTGGGAACATGAAGACCAGCTCTTCCTAGGACCCTCAGAATCCTTCAAAGGGGACCCTTGGGGAAAGGGGCCACAACCCCCCCCCCCCAAATCCAACCATGCTGTGGAGAGCTTGGCTTTGCAAGATCCCTGTTATCAATGGGCTCTGCCTTGCCCGTGGCCATTTTCAAACCCAGATTCAGCTGCCTCTGATGTGTGATCTGCCCCCACACAGATGGAGACAAGGAAGAGTCTCATGGAAGGAGAGCGTGGGCCCCCTCTGCCTGACACCAGGTCTAAGCCCTGAGCATTGGGTATCCTCTCTCCTGCTGGCTGCTATTCTCATCCAGGTCCTAATTCCACCCCTCTGAAGACCTCTCCCCTCACCTGGGGGGCTCGGGGCATCCTGGCAGTGCTTGCTATAGACTGGCTGGCCACGTGGCCCACACTCTACGTATTCAGGGGTCCACTCAGACCATCTGGCCAGGGAGGCTGAGCATGAGATTCCTGCTTTGTGGTCAAAGGCAAACGAAATCAAACAAAACGATCTCTGAGGCTCCTTCCAGCTCTCAGGCTCTAGGAGCCTTTCTTAGTTACTTCTTAATTAACGAGTTCTTACTTAAAACAAACCAAACACTGCAGCAACAGGCAAGCTAATGACACAAGTGAGGCTAGTCTGTTAACTACATCCATGTAGCACATGATTGGGATAGGAGGTTCTCGGGCACCTGTGTGGGATTTCGGCTCCCTTTTCACGGAAAGGGTAAGAGGAAATAGACATGATGCACTTGGGGGCTCTAACCAGTAGGCACTCGGCTTCCTCCGCACAGTCCCGGCTTGGCGTTGCTCACACCTCATGCCCCAAACACAGCAGATTTGCCCCAGTCGGTGCTTCCCATGAGCCCAGAATAGAAGGTGCCATCTGTCACGGTTTAGATGTCACATGTCCCCTGATGGCTCCGAAACAGGGTGGGTCACCCAGAAGCGCTGGGAGGAGGGCAGGTGAGAACCAGGAGGCCTGGCCAGGCACAGCTCAGCAGAGAACATGGAGTCGGTTAACAGGAGTCTCAGCGGCTCCCCGTACGTCCAGTGCTCTCTCCAGCCCCGAAGGTGCTCTCCCCTTCTAGGAGGACACGGTGGCCCTCAGGACAGGGTGTGCCTGGGATAGGACAGCTTACTGGTGTAGTTCGTGCGGGGTGGAGCGTTGCCCCCTGTCAGCTGAGCCAAGGGAGAGTGCTCCTGGGTGGAGCCACTGTGGGGGGACTGGCCCCCCGACTGGCCATTCCGGCCACACACCAGGCGCTTCTCATCCAGCAGAGACAGATGGTATTCGCACAGGTCGATCAGCGAGGCCACCTGCTCGTTCAGTGGCATCATCTTGAACTTCCTCTGAGCCAGGAAAAAGAAAGCCTCCACAAATGCCTGCAGACACATCCCTGTGAACAAGGAGACCAGCGTGAGGGACGTGCACGAGTGGCCCTGCGTGCCGCCCTGGGGAGCCCCGACCCCAGCCACCAGGCTGCTAGCCAGAGCCAGCCTCACGCCTCACCTCTGTCTCCATTCTGGAAACTCCTATCAGGGCTCACTCACACAGCGCCTGCCATGCCCAGGCACTGCCGGGCATTTGACAGCCATGTGCAGCTTCCACCCCTTGAACCTCCCCATGGAGCAGATTCAACTAACCCTACTACAGATGGAGAAACTGAGCTCAGAGAGGTGGAACAGAAAATGGTGGGGGGCAGGTAAACACAGCCCCAAACCTTACCCCTCAGCACTGTGATGAAAAGTCCCCATTAAAATCCAGGTCCCCAACTTTTACAAGGAGGGAACAAAGTCATTAAGGTAAACCCAATCTCACGGTGATGCTTTTTATCGTGATAGAGGTGTTGGTCACATGGATGTGTACCTTGGTCAGAGCTCGGATTGGATTTTAGGGCTCATGCATTTTGCTGAATGTAAAGTTTACCTTGAAAAGTAAAATAAACCTAATCCCTTGTCTTTGGTCAAAATTCTATTCTGGTTCGTATGTCTAGCAGTCTACATGGTGCCCTGGAATTCCCCATTCTGCTCTGCCCCGTAAGCTCCTGCTCATCTTTGGGATCTGAGCTCAGAATCCCGAGTTCAGTAAAAGCCTCCCTGATCCCCAGATTTGAGCCGCCCCGGGTGTGGGCTTCTTGCACTTTCTTTGCAGTGCCCGCTGCAGCTCGCTCAGCGGTTGTGTGGTCTCTGTAGTCCTTGCTGGACTGGCAGGTCCTGCTTCTCACAGTCCTCAGGGCCAGGTACCCAGCAGGTGCCCAGTACAGACGTGGTGAACACATGCATGAATGAATGGGTCGATGCTAGCTCCTTTATAGGCTTTGCCATTAATCCTAGCAATACTGTTATGAGGTCAGTATTATTATGTCCCACCTTACAGGCGAGGAGACTGACACTCAGGGAGATTGAGTAACTTCCCTAAGGTCACACAGCCATAGAATAATACCCTGGAAATTCAAACTCTGACTGTATTTTAACTATGTTGTGCTGCCTGAAACATTCTGAGTCTTCCCAAGTAAAAATGAACCCTGGGATCTAAACCTCTGGCACTCCCTGGGATCCTTGGAGAAGGTGATGCTAAAGCTAGACCAAGGGCCACATGGCATTTTATTTTTATTTATTTTTTTTTTAAGAGATGGGGTCTCGCTACGTTGCCCAGTGTGGAGTGCAGTGGCTATTCATAGGCGCCATCCCACTACTGATCAGCCAGGAGGTTTTGACCTGCTCCGTTTCCGACCTGGACTGGTTCACCCCTCCTTAGGCAACCTGGTGGCCCCCTGCTCCCGGGAGGTCACCATATTGATGCTGACACCTGATCAGCGTAGCGCACTACAGCCCCAAACTCCTGGACTCCAGCCATTCTCCTGTCTCAGCCTCCCGAGTAGTTAGGACTACAGGCGCGTGCCACCATGTCTGGCATTTTAGATGGGGTTGGCTCCGACTCTGCTAATCCACACCTTCCCTTAACCTGCTCCTGCGAACATAGACCAAAGCCTGGCCTAAATGTGCAGACACAGGGTTATGTATAGACCCTGGGGTCCTAAAGCTCTTTTTGCCTTGAGAACTTGAGCAGAGCAAAGTTATTGTTTCGTGTCCCCTTCCAAAACCATCAAAGCTTTTTTAGCTCAGCTTCTCTTGACTCAGGATGTCCTGCAAGTCCCCTGCTCTGTTTGATCCTGACAGGAGGAGTTGATAAGGAGCCAGTAACCCTGGTACAAAATCCTTCTAATATAAACAGAGGCTCTGTGTGGACAAAGACCCAGGGAAGTGGGGGCTGCAGTCTAACTCAAGAGATAGACGTTTCCTAATCATGGAGCCTGGGCCAGGGCTGTTAGAAAGAGAGAGAGAGAGAGAGAGAGAGAGAGAGAGAGAGAGAGTGTGTGTGTGTGTGTGTGTGTGTGTGTGATGGTTGGGTGGGAGGCAGATACACAGAGCAGAACAGGCCAGGATCTTAATCCAGGGAAGACCAGTCCCAGCCTCTGTTGCCCACCTGTGTGGTCTACAGACTGCTCCAACTGTGGTCTGCTGGCAGTGCCAAACCCAGGATCTGCATCCCCGGTACCTGACAAGATAAGGAGCTTGGGCCAGAGTGTAAATCACCCTCCCCATCAATCACATTGTTTAGTTCTGTTGACACTGTTCTGCACCAAGTCTTTCTCTATAAAGTGGCCAGCGTGTTGTTTACATTCCGGATCAAGCCTCTCGTCCAGAACCATAATAAACAGTTTGTGAGCTGCAACTGTGAGTAGTGCTGAGCTCCACAGCCCTCCCTGCCATTCGGTGCTGTGCTGGCCAGTCACCAGCAGCTTGTTAAATCTCGGGGTCTGGGGTGGGGCCCAAGACACTGCATTTCTAACACGCTTCCTGCTGGTGCTGATGCCGCACTTTGAGAAGCAAGGATCTCGCAATTCACTGCACCTTTTTACTCAACAAATATCCATTTTGTTCCCCTAGTAGAAGGCAGACTGTGATTACAGAGTGCACGGAGAAAATACAATGAGGACTATTTGGGGAGAAAAAGCATGGCACAATCATCTGGAAGAAGACATCTAAAATGAGACGTAGGATTTAAATGTGTTATGCCTGCTTTTCTTTTTGCTTGTCTGCATTTTCTGATTTTCTGTAGTAAACATGTATTTAAGTTTAAAAATATGCAATGGGAAATTCTAGCGCGTGGAAAGAGGTGATGCGGGGCTGCAGCTTTTACTTCTGAACCCTTTGCCACTATCTGAATTCGAAGCCAGGTACATGTATTACTTTGGAAAAAAGCAAACTTTCTGCATATATGTTCTACTTTGATAAAATATTTAAATATATCTGTGTGTATATGTACACACACACACATATATGTAAAGGGAAAAGAGAAGAGGTAGAGAGAGGGAGTAACTATCCCAGGCACTCTGATCCTCCCTGGGACTTTCATCCTGCAGAAAAGGAAACTGAGACCCAGAGAGATGAAACAACTTGCCCTAAAAGCCGGGCTTGGGAGGCTGAGGTGGGTGCATTGCCAGGGCACCCTCAAAGTGCGTCCTTTACTTTAAAAAAAAAAAAGAAGCAAAAAGAAAAAAAATCTCAAACCCAAACACTTCTCTGGCCAGGAGTGGGGCAGAGAGCCCCATACACTTTGTTAGAGCTGCTGAGCAAACCCAAGCAAGTTTGGGCTAGGAAGAGGGGTGCCCCACACTGAATGCTGTGAGCACATGTTGTAAGGGGCTGCACAGGTGGGTTTGACAAGAGACTTGTTTTGACCCCATGTCATCAATGTGGCCCAGGAAGTGGTGGCCAATATTCACTGAGCTTCAGAAAATTTATACGTTTTTTTAAGGTTTTGCAGTGGTGGGAGGAGGAAGAGAATGAGAGGGAGCCGGCATGCTCAAGATAGTCCAAGCTGTGTTCCAGGGTCAGGGCCGCTGCCCCACACCCCACTACCCCCAAGAGACAAGCTTAGGTTCTGGCAACTCTCTCCTGGCAGCAAGTCTTCAGCCTTTTCTGCAGAACTCCACTTTTCTCCCTCCTTACTGTTATTGTTATAAAATATAATGAGAATACTAGCAGAAAGTATGAAAAAAAAATAAAAATAAAAATGAATAAATAAATAAGGCTGGGTGCAGTGGCTCATGCCTGTAATCCTAGCACTCTGAGAGGCAAAGGTGGGAGGATCTCCTAATCTCAGGAGTTCAAGACGAACATGAGCAAGAGCAAGACCCCATCTCTACTAAAAATAGAAAATACTAGTTGGGTATTGCGGTGGGCACCTATAATCCCAGCTACGTGGGAGGCTGAGGGAAGAGAATCGCTTGAGCCCGAGAGTTTGACGTTGCTGTGAGCCGTGACACTGCTGCACTCTACCCAGAAAACAGAGTGAGACTCTGTCTCAAAAAAAAAAAATAAAAGAAAGAAAGAAGAAAGAAAAGAAAACATGGTAAAGTTCATGATCTCCCCTAGCCCTCATGTATTCTCACAGACTGACCTTCTGCCTCACTCTGTCCACAAGAAGACACCTTGTCACTTAGTCATGATAACGCACACAAAACCTTATTTTGCTTAAAGTTACATCATAAAGATTTTTGCATGTTGCCATGCAGCTTCTGTGACCACTGTTTTAAGGGTTGCATAACAGTCCATCAAATTTTTGCCTTCTACTTAGTTCCACCCACCCCTCCCTGCTGAACACTAAGACTGTTTACATTTGTTCATTATTGAGATAATAAACCCTTGGTTTATTATTGTTTTTATTACTGATTTATTTATTCCCTTACAATAAAATCTTTGGAATTATTTATTATTATTTAGGTTGTGTTTTAATGTGAGGTAGGTTTGGTAATTAAGTTCATATTAAAAATATTGAAGCCTGTGGAGTACCCAGTGGACAGAGCATGTGGCAGAGGGCAAGTCACATTCATCAGTAAGAGAGGAGCCATCCAGGTCCATCGAGGCCACAGGAGGCTGTTGTTTGCCAATTAAATAAGCAAAAGCACAAAGTAATGATGAAAGTGCCATGGACTTTTGAAAAGCAATTTGGTAAAAGTTTTAAGAGTCATTCAAGCATTTATATCATTGGACAGAGTGATCACAATCCTAGGAATTTACTGTAACAAAATATTCCCTCCAGGGCGGTGCCTGTGGCTCAGTGAGTAGGGTGCCGGCCCCATATACAAAGTGTGGCGGGTTCAAACTCAGCCCCAGCCAAACTGCAACAACAACAACAATAAAAAATATTTCTTCCAAAGGATAACAAAATGTACACAGTGACATTATTCACTGCAAACTTATTTATCGTACAGCAAGGTGGGGAGAGACTTATGGGATATTTTTATATCCTTCTTTATCCCTTTTTTTGAGATAGAGTCTCACTATGTCGCCCTGGGTAGAATACCGTGGTGTCATAGCTCACAACAACATCAAACTCTTGGGCTTAAGCGATTCTCTTGCCTCGCCTCCCAAGTAGCTGGGACTACAGGTGCCTGCCACACACCCGGCTTTTTGTTGTTGTTGTTGTAGTTGTCATTGTTGTTTGGCAGGCCTAGCCGGGTTTGAACACGCTAGCTCTGGTGTATGTGTTTTGCACCCTAGCTGCTGAGCTATAGGCACCAAACCCCTTCTTTATCCTTTTTTGTATTTTCCAAATAAGATAATGCATGCTCATTGTTGATGATAATTCAGAATACAGACTATATATATATATATACATGCACACACATATATACACTTTTTTTTTTTTTTTGGATACAAAGTCTCACTCTGTTGTCCAGGCTAGAGTTCCATGGCATCAGCCTAGCTCACAGCAACCTCAGACTCTCTGGGACTCAAGTTATCCTCCTGCCTTAGCCTCCTAAGTAGCTGGGACTACAGGCACCTGCTAAAATGTCCAGGTAATTTTTTTCTATTTTTAGTAGAGACGGGGGTCTTGCTGTTGCTCAGGCTGGTCTCCAACTCCTGAGCTCAAGCCATCCTCCTGCCTTGGCCTCCCAGAGTGCTAAAATTATAGTTGTGAGCCACTGTGCTTGGCCCAGATATTATTTTAAAAATACCTGCAGCCCAGCCTGTGAGCTCACTGGTTCTGGGAGCTTGACCCTTCCCGGGTAGAGTTCATCGCCCTTCCTTAGTACTTCCACTTGTTTCTCATCAGACATTGGGCTAAACCCTGGGTATGTGTCTGTCCCGCATGGGACTCTGCTCCTGGAGGCAGGGACCATGTCCTGTCCTAGTCTTCCCTATCATCCCAGGCCCTGGTATGGCTTAGCACACAGCAGGAACCAATAAAATGAAGACCCGTTTAACCCACTGGCTTAGGCAGTACACTTTCAACAATCTGTGATGCCGGTGTCACTACTCCCATTTTACAGCTGAGGACCCGGAGGCAAGCCAAGGGGCAAAAGAAAAGGCATCGCATGGAAACTCTTAGAAGATTTGTAAACTTAGGAAACCAAAATGGTCCAGACCACAGACTTTCAAACTTTAGGATTCCCCTGAAGGCTTGTTGAAACACAGATTCAGGGCCCAGCCCCAGAATTTCTGATTCAGAGGTCTGAGAATTTGCATTTCTAACAAGATCACAGGTGATGCTGAGCCCGTTGATTCACCTCTTCTGCCCACTGCTGAGTAGTCTGTCCTTACTTCATTCTAGAGCCCATCCCCAAAACAGGGCCTGCTTACAAAAGGTTGTGTCCCTAAGCAGAGAGAAGCTTGACTTTGGGCTAAAAACCTTTTTAAGACACTCTGATTGAGAGCAAACACAACAGTTATTTTCAAAAGGTTAGAGGGTGGAATTGTTCCAACTGTGCATTAAGTCTTCTCTTAGTTTCCGAGAAACATCATCGCTGGAGGGGAGTGCCCAGCCCTCCCCTAAGCCCTGCCCTTCCCTGTCTGCACAGGACAAACCTGAAAGATTCTAGAAGGCAGGTCACTGAAAGAGATGGGCGGCCACTGCAGAGTTCTGAAGTGACACAGCTCTGTGGCTGCTGTGTTGAGACCAAGTGTGGGAGCACATGTGAAAAAGAACAGTAGATGGTTTGGGGGGTACTGCACACCCCCCAAGCAGGAGCGGACAGGGTGGCATGGCCCAGCGTGGGAGTGATGGAGGTGGTGAGGGATGATCAGATTCTGATCCCCAAGCCGTCCCAATGTGATAAGAGACCTGCCCTAGTTCAGATGTGGGTGGGAGGGCAAGTTGGGAATCCTAGGAAGGGAGGCCTCTGACACCGGGCCAAGGACATTGGCCTTCTCCCCAAGGCCAGTGGTTTTCAAACGTTTTGCGCATAAAGTAATCTGGGCACCTTGTCAGAACTGTAGGTTCCTACTCTCTCCCCCTGGAGATTCTATCTGTTGGTAACAAGGCCCCAGAAGCTGCATTTGTAATAGCAGCATTAGGGCTTCTGCTCCAGTGGGTGATCAGGAAACTTGGAATGAAGATTCCAACTTGACCTTCTCTTGCTGGTCCCTGAAAGAGGCAGTCTTTGAGAAATGTGGGTTAGCCTGGCTGTGGGCGATCAAGATTCTTTGGGGACACACAGAACAAACTTTCTCCTCCTCACGCCTTGTCTTGAGTCTTAATCGGCTCAGGGAGCCACAGGCTGCCACAAGCTGGAATTTGCTTGGAAACAAGAGGAATTTGCTCTCACAGTTCTGGAGGCTGGAAGTCCCAGGGTGGCAGCGTGATTAGGTTCCCGTGAAGACTCCCTCCCTGGTTTACAGACAGCACCTTCCTGCTGTGTCCTCACCCAGCACAGAGAGGGATCAAGTTCTTTTTATGAGGACACTAACCGTAATAGATATGAAAGCTTTGCCCATATGATCTCATCTAACTATAACTACTGAGAGGACTCATCTCCTCAAATACAGCCACATCGAGGGATTAGGGTTTTAACATGCAAATTTTAGGGGGACACAATTCAATCCTTAGCATCCCCCAAACCTCAGTTCTGCTGCGGTGCACTTAGCACTTGGGGACACTCTCTGAACACTCAACTCCCTGAAATGACCTGAGCCATTTAGAAAAGATGTAAGAAACCCCAGCTCTCTTCTCAACTCCTCCACCAGCCGCTTGGAAAACCCCTCACTGACCGGAGATGGAAGGATCTCTTTGGTAACATTGCTTTAATGACCTGATCCAGGAAAAAGTTATGAAAGTAAACAATACTATTTCATATTTATTGAACCCTCATTATGTGCAAGGCTCTAGGCTAAGGGCTGCCCATACAGTATTTAACTTAATCATACAAAAACCTTATGAACCAGGTGTTATTATTAATCCCATTTTACATTTCAAGAGACTTGCCAAAGTCACCTGGCAGGTAGATGGCAGACCCCAAGGACCATTCTTTTAACTTCTTTATTCCATTTCTGCTTTGAGATTCTATAAAAAGGCGGCCAAGTTGGAGTGTTAACTGCAGTCATTTGGAACTAAGAAACAATTCCGGCCTTGTAGGGAGTGAGGGACAGAGCCTCATCTATCTCTGCTGGATTGTCGACAGGAAGATCTGCTGGTCTTTGCAGACAGGCTTTCCCTACCCGTCTTGGACACCTGAAGATAAGCTTCAGTGTTTTTCAGAACTTCATTTGGGTTGACGGATGTCGCTGGAGAAAGCAGCCTTTGAACATTCCAGTTGCAGCCAGCCACACATTGCTCACCCGAGACTGTCACTTGGATTTGAGATGTGGCCCCTGACAGTCTGTGGCCTCATTCTGTCAATCAGCTGGGCGACAGTGGCCCACTGGCTCATTCTGGCCCCAAGTCCTCTGCTCGCCCACTCCCAGGGAGGCAGCCTTGTGCACAGGACTTAATAAAAGTGCTGGAAGCTGTTCTCCAATAATCTCCCCATCTATTCTGGGGCTTAAGGATGGAAGCAAGAATAATACCTTCCGTGCGCATAGCACTTTCCAATTTACAAAGAATATCTGTTTTCTCATCTGGTTCAGAAGAGGACATTATCACACGTTTTCCTCATTTATAGTTGAGGAACACAGCCCCAGCAAGGCCAAGGTGCTTGGCAAGGTCACCGCGTAAGTGGACGAGGCGGCATTTAAACCCATGCCTACCTGCCTCTCCAACCCACATTCTTTTTCCTACATTGAGCTTTCTTAACATCTCACATTTATGTATTATTTTACAGTTTACAGAGCACATTTACATATATGATATAATTAAATCCAAATCATTGTCGACAGCCAGGGATATTACCCTAGACTGAATATGAGATATATTTTTTTTTTCTCAAAAAATACCTGAGCTTCCTTGCTGGTAATTCTATTTCAAGGGATTGGTGTGATAGGATAGCTACTTGCCAAGGCCTTCTCTCTCCCCAACCTTTAAATCTCTTTCTTATTACTCACCTAAAATAGATGTTTCTGCCTCAGAGTGAAATTCTAAATGTGTAAGTGTACAAGTTTTCTGTTTGGAATCATTGGTAGGAAATAAAGCTGAATGATCTTCCCTGGAATTAGCTCTGTGCCTCCTGTCTGTACAGTGGAAACGGTCCCCAGAAGAGCTATCTGTGAGGGCTATGCCAACTCCAAGGTGGTCAATCACAGGAATCGCAGCCTTCTCTCCATCCGTAGGGCCCCTTGCAGCCTGGTTGCCTGCATGCTGCTGCACGGTGTCCCCCAACATTACCACAGTCCCTATCTGGCTAGGACTGAGGTCTCAAGGGACTCCACAAACGGGAATTCAAACCTGAGCATTTCCCAGCGCGTGGCACTGGGTTCTGTGAATAGTGACCAGGGACTAAGATGAGCTGGTTCAGAACCCAGCTCTGCCATTTACTAGCTGTCAAGGCATTTCAGGTCTCTGGGTCTCAGTTTCTCCATCTGTAAAGTGGGGCAGTAATATGTGTGCTGAGTGGTTTTATTAGTTACCCTCCAGAAAAAGCCCAGTACAGTGTTTAAAATTAGCAATACACGCACTTCCCACCATCTCCCCACTTGGCTTTCTGCCCTCTCACCTCACTCCCTAGAGCGCTATCCCAATATTGTTTTCATTCTTTTTATTGCAGTTGGCTGATCACTGTCTCCTCGCTAGACTGAGTTTCATGAGGCCAGGGAGCCAGTAGGCGTGGCGTCTACAATGGTCCTTGGCCCTGTACACTGTGTGGTTTTGAGCTGGTCATTTCTCCAACGTGGGCCTCACTTTCTTTGTCTGTAAAATAAGGAGCCAGACTGCGTGATGCTCAGGTTTCCAGAAGTATTGGGAGTGACAGTGGTTGTTGAATGTCTTCAACAGTTGAAATAACTAAAATCATAAACCATATATATTGAGAACTTTCTGCCCGTGAAGACTCCCACAGGGCACTTTCTATGTCCCATGGCCACGCTCAGAGGCTGATACTGCTAATATTCACGGCGTGCGGCTTGGCACTTACAGCTCAGCAGCTAGGGCGCTGGCCATATACACCGGGGCTGGCGGGTTAAACCCAGCCCGACCCGGGCCTGCCAAACAATAGCAACTACAACAAAAAATAGCCGGGCATTGTGGAGGGTGCCTGTGGTCCCAGCTGCTTGGGAGGCTGAGGCAAGAGAATTGCTTAAGCCCAAGAGTTTGGGGTTGCTGTGAGCTGTGAAGCCATGGCACTCTACCAAGGGCAACACAATGAGACTGTCCCCCCCCCCCAAAAAAAAATATTCACGGTGTGTAAAGGAGAGCGCTGAACTCAGGGAGGCCCAAGCACTCACCCAAGGTCACACTTCATTTACCCACATTGCTGGGGTTTCCCACCACTGCTCTATGCTAGTTCTCCTTCAAACAGGATGGAAACCTCCTCATAGCCTATCTTTTCTCTCTCTCTTTTTTTTTATTATTAAATCATAGCTGTGTACATTAGTGCAATCAAGGGGTACAACGTGCAGGTTTCATATACAATGTGAAATGTTTTCATCAAACTGTTTAACATAGCCTTCATGGCATTTTCTTAGTTATTGTACGAAGACATTTGTATTCTGCATTTAGTAAGTTCCGCCTGTACCCTTCTAAGATGCACGGTAGGTGTGGCCCCACCAATTACCTCCCTCAGTCCCAACCTTCCCCTTCCCTCCCTTTCCATATTCCTGTGCTACCGTTGGGTTATAGTTTTAATATGGAACCTTTAAATTAGCTTCATAGTAGGGCTGAGTACATTGGATATTTTTTCTTCCATTCTTGAGATGTCATAGCCTATCTTTTAAGGGAAGGAGGGAAAAAAGCCTTCCCCCCACTCCCAGCTGAGGTCTAGAAGTCGCCCAGGCCTAC
>CAUYON010061597.1:0-11892 GCA_963573935.1 Arctocebus calabarensis
AATAAAATAAAGTAACTTTTTTTTTTAACCGAGGGAAAAAGTGAAGTGCTCTAAGATCAGAGCACTTACTTTTAATCATGCTGCCTTTCCACTGGAAAATGGAATTCAAACAATCATCATAAAGTGGGGGCACGGAGAAGATGCCAGGGTGGCTGAACCTCAGAGTGACTGGAAGTTGGACCCAGAGCCCAGGGCTTGGTCTCCCCTCTGACGGCCTCTGCCCTCAGCTGCACAGACTGCTTTTCTTGGCCTGCAGGAAGTATGGCCCAGCCAGGTCACGCGGTCACCCAGATGTGATGCTGAGGCCTCAGGTCACGCAGTCACCCAGATGTGATGCTGAGGCCTCAGGTCACGCGGTCACCCAGATGTGATGCTGAGGCCCCAGGTCACGCGGTCACCCAGATGTGATGCTGAGGCCCCAGGTCACGCGGTCACCCAGATGTGATGCTGAGGCCCCAGGTCACGCGGTCACCCAGATCTGATGCTGAGGCCCCTCCCGGCCCTGCCTTCTGAGGATGGTCAGAGTTGGGGTGACATTCACCCAGTCCCACATACAGTGGTGTGGTCACAAATGCCCATGTAAATGGCATTTTGATGGAGGGAGACTTCAGAAATTATAAAAAGAGGGCTTTGGGGCAGATTCGTGGTTTTACACTGGAGCAGACAAGCTACTTCCCATTCTTTATAGACTTGCTAAGACAGACATACGATGTTTTCATCGACCATGGAGACTAGAACAAGCATTTCTTCTGTTGGTCCTGTTTTGCAAAGAGTATCCCTTACAAAATGATAAATATTTAGAGGGTAGAAATTTTTCTTTGATAATATAATGACACGGAGACTGGAATTATACAATAATAAACAGGAATTCATCTTTATTTTAATTGGAGACATTTTCATAAGAACTGTGCTAGGAAATTTTAATATGGATTATCATATTTATTCTTGAGAACCACCCCATTAATTAGTCACTATTATTATCTCCATTTACATAGAGGAGGATTTAGACTTAGAAAGGGTGTTCTGATGTGCGTCAGAGGCAGCCCTTGAACCCAAGCGGCCCAACCTCTGACCACTTACTGATAATCATGCTGCTCTGCAGCCTTAAGAAAAAAGAGATTACATGGCACCAATCCGCAACATTTTATTTGTTTATGAAACATTTAACCATGAACATTTATTACTTTTTCAAAGAAAGGAACTTGATTAGCTCTAAAAAATGACATATAATGGCATCTGTGTAGACGAGTGAAAAAAGAAAACAATTATTTGCATAATACAGGCGAAGAAAACAACAGGGAAGCAGTTAGGTTTTTCTTTTTCAGTTTAATAATGTCAGTCAGTCCTTGTCCTAGATATTGAAACAAGTATTATTTCTCCTAATATTTGCTTCAAAAAATCTGCTAGTTACATGAGTGCTAAATTGATGCTGATACGGGCACAGTAACCAGTATAAAACAACGAAACCTTTAAAAGATGACGTTGGGCTCAGGCTTACATCTTATTATCGTTATTAATATGATAAAACTAGTATGAAACTATGAGATACATTTCTATGCTGAACTCAAACGGGCTAGATAATTTTATTTTGTAACTTGAAAGCTAGACAACAAATGCAACTACAGTTGCCCCTTGGTGTCTGCAAAGGATTGTTCAACGACCACCCCCAGGCACCGAGATCCATGCTCGCTCACGCTGCACAGTTGGTCTGTAGGCATGAAAGGCAGCCCTCTGTGTCTGCATGTTTTGTGTCCTCAGAATGTTGTATTTTCAATTAGCGTTTGGTTGAATAAACAGATGCAGAATCAGTGGGTAAGGAGACCCAGCTGTACTCAATGAAAGCATCTGAGTATAAGTACACCTGTGCTGTTTAAATCTGCATTGTTGAAGGGTCAGCTGTACTATGACTTACTCTCTGTTGAACAAAATATTTTATAAATAAAATTTGTATCTTTATGTTCTGTATTTTAAGGTCTATTGATTACCAAATCAGCCATGTTGAGACATTTACAGTGCCAGTGGTCAATTTGTCTGAAGGAACAAACATAGAAAAAGTCCTAATATTTTTAGCTCACTTAAACTCTAAATAAACATGGTAGTTATCTTAGATAGTATACATGGACACAAGTAACTTTTCTGTTACAAGAGAAAAGGTATACAGTTTCTGCTTCTGTTTTGAATCAGAAAGGTAATAGTTAATTCACCAAACTAAAATAATCTCTCTGATTAGAGATAAAATAATTTGGATCAATAACCAGGTACATTATGAAATATACCTACATTTAGTTTGATGTATACATAAATCCCTCTTTTAGATTGGTCCATGGCATTTCTGTGAATTTACAGCTTCATGTAAATTCACAATGAATTAGATAATAAATTCAAACTAACTTGATATTTAGATAACTTGATAGCTTTTTACCACAATGTTGTCAAAATTTTGTAAAAGCTTTTAAAAATCAATTTTATTTAATTGGAGATTTGCCATTAAAATTCATGATTTTACGTGTATAAGATTCAGGGATTTAATGGAGTGTTCCTCTCACGGGACTGTGAAGTTGTGCGTCCATTGGCTCTGATTAAGTTCTGAGTACATGGAGTTTTTGTTTGTCTATTCTTGTGATACTTCTGTTAGGAGATTATTCACCAAATCCATCCAGATAGTTACAAAAGATACAAAATCTCCATCTGTTTTTATGGCCAGAGGGATGGGAAGAAGAGTTTGGTAAATTCCCACCTGCCAGGCGCTCTGCACATTTCCTGAAGGACAGAATGACCCCCAGACTTTCACCTTCCAAAAGCAAACTCTGCAACCTGATTGTAAGTGCTCGCATAGTAATCTGAAATCAAAACAAATAAGATATATAGAAACAGGAACACTGGAAGATTTATGAAATACGCTTCAGGCATGAAATTTTAGAATTAAGAAGGGAGACAAAAGCTATTTCCCCTGAAAACATTATGAAACAAGTATGCTGAAAATGCGTGTGGGTCTAGAGTTGCAGCATTGCTGTTCACACAGGGCCGGTCCCCGGGGTCATCGTTAAGACTTCCTGCAGCTCGGCTGAAGACTCTACAGGCACTGATTTTCCTAATGTTAAAAGACTTCAGAATTTGTGGAGAATTGCCAGAATCTTTCAATACCATTTGATATTTGATGTCCTAAATTTTAGACTTTAATACATATTCTGTTTATATCTACAAATTACCTGATTATTGGTATAACACAAACAACACTAACCACTTCTTGTCAAACATTAGACCTGAGAAAGTTCCTCCAACCGCTTTTGTTCACAAGGCAATGTGCACTTAATGTTCTTTCCAAACTAAATGTCATCACTACTCTCTTTTGCAGAGATTGACGGAGATGAAGCAAGTGTCAAGTACCAGCAGATACTTTTAGGTGAGTTCCTCACAGCAACATCACATCACAATACACATTTTAGAAAACAGTTGCCATGGACAGATAAAAAAAACTCCTTGTGCTTTCTAAAGAGATTCTTAGTGACTAAGGGCCTAACCTCAGTTTGTGACTGTCACTTTTGGATGTCTCTGTAGGACAGGCAGGTAATGGTAAGGAGGGTGAGTCCAGTGGTCAGGTGGAGAGAGGGTGTGTGGGTGGCCACAGCAAACAGAAGCACTGCATCAATTCTTCAGTAAAAGAAGGGAGATAAGAATTCTATCCCAGTCAGTTTGTTACTGAAAGATTTTGGAAATCCACATTATTGGTAAACTGCCATGATTTTTTTTCAATAATAAGTAGAACTCACAAGGTTCTCCCTATGGGCTATAAGTTTGCAAACTCGGGCTTTTGTCCCATCAGTTTTGAAAAGGCTAAAATAAGACTAAGATGCCAAATGTCATTCTCAAACTGAAATCACTGTTCAAAACTGGGCACAGGATGAATAAGGAGCAGAAATGGCATTTTTTAAAAATCTCATCCTGTTAACAGTATTTGTTTTTTAATTAGCTCTTTCCAATTAAAATCTCAAAGCTTTATAGAACATGCTTTTTTAAAGAAGTGAGTCCAAATTATCCAGTATTCTGTGGGCCTCCAATTTTTTTTCACAAATGCTTTATTCTGGAAAATATTCATGTGCTCATAGTTCCAGACCTATATCCTAAGAAAACCAGTATCCTAAGAATCAGTAAGATATCAAATTAAATTTAAAAAAAAATTTCAAAACCAAAATGATAGAAATGTTAGAATTGTCTGACAAAGACTTCAAATCAGCCTGGTAATAAGTGTTTAAATGCGTAATTGGAAAGCTCTTAACACAGAAGAAAAAAAAAATCTAAGCAAAGATAAAAAAAGTTCAAAAGAAAGTTTTCAGTAAAGATATAGAAGGTGTGAGATGTAAGAGAGAAATGAAAATATTAAAACAAAGGAATACAATGACTTGAAATAAAAATCCTCAGTGGATGGACTCAACAGCAGAACACAGATGACAGAGACTGATGTTGGACTGGAATGTAAAATAAAAGGCCATCAGTGTGAAGAACAGAGAGAAAAACAAACTGAAGAAAAAATGGCAGAGCCTCAGCGAGCTGTGTCTTAAGGTTCCAGAAGACGAGGAGAAATAAGGAAAGGAAAAACAAGGAGAATCTAAAAGAATACTAGAAAAATTAACAGCACAAAATGTTCCAGATTTGGAAGGAGACATAAGTCTTCAGAGTCAAGCAAGTGAGAGAATTCTAAATAAGACAAACCCAAGGAAATATGCATCAAGATATGTCATAATTCAACTTTTGAAATGAAAACCGAAAGAAAATCTTCAACAAGAGAAGAATGCCACCTTACATGTAGGAGAAAAAAGAAATCAGAATGACAGTGGATTTCTCATCCGAAACCAGGGAAGTCAAAGAAAACAATACGATCTACTTCACATACTGAAAGAAATGAACTGTCAGTGTGGGATTCTACGGCCACTATGGAAATATCCTTCCAGAATAAAGTCAGATTTGGGAATTCTTAGAGTAAATCAGAGAATTTGCCTCTAAAAAACTGACTTTAAAGGTCATCAAACAGAAAGAAACCAGTAAAAGAAGGAATCCTGGAATATAAGGAAGGAAGAGAAAAAGGACAGGCAAGAATGAGGAGTATACAATGGATTTTTCTTCTTCTCTAGTCCAAATTATCTTTGACAATTAAAGTGATAATTAAAACATTATCAAAAGTACATGGAGAAATAGTTAAAAAATTTGTATTACAATCAGGGACGAGAGAGGGAATTAGAGGGAAATAAGGATTGCTTACTTCACAACATGGTTTAATGATACCATCAGTGGATGGTAATAATTTATGTATATTTGTTTTTTATCTTTTATTAAATCATAAGTGTATACATTATTGCATTTATGGGGTACCATGTGCTGATTTTATATGCAATTTGGAATGCTTACATAATTTATGTATATTTAATGTAATACCCGGACTGACCTCAAAGACCATGCAAATATGTCCATTCAAAATAATATAGACAAAACAACAAAAGAACAAACCAAAAACAAAAATAAAATTGCAGCCTATGTTAAAATGTGTTTCAGGGTAAGCCCTTATCAGAGGGAAGGAGCCAAGGAAACACCTTTTTATTTACCCTTTTTCTTTTTTTCTGAGACAGGGTCTCATAATTTCGCCCTTGGTAGAATGCTGTGGCATCACAGCTCACAACCTCAAACTTGTGGGCTTAAGTGAATCTCTTGCCTCAGCCTACCAAATATCTGGGATTACAGGCGCCCGCCACAACGTCTGGCTATTTTTAGAGACAGGTCTCACTCTGGCGCAGCCTGGTCTCGAACTCATGAGCTCAGGCAATCCACCTGCCTGGGCCTCCCAGAGTGCTGGGGTTACAGGCCTGAGCCACATCACCCAGCCCAAGAAACACCTATTTTGATGCTGCCCATTTGCCCCTCTGATCTCATAATGGTCCTCATTGGCCAATTTCACCAGAAATACAAAAAAGAAAGGAACAAACTGCTCGGACATGCAGACCCTGCAGCAGAAAACATAAGAGGAAACTCAGGCATCTCCTCCGCTAACCGAGGCCAACGTACGTACGTGTGAATGTCTTTAACTTTTCTTCCTGTCACCACATACGGGATCTTATTCAGACTTTGCAGTGGTTCTCAACCTTCCTAATGCCGCGACCCTTTAAGACAGTTCCTGTGGGTTGTAACCCACAGGTTGAGAACCCCTGCTTCAGAGGATGGGATCTTATTTTGTGTAAACATCTAAAAATATAGGGCAGTACAGAGTTAGTTCTGTCTTTACACTGAGAAGGGCCACGTAACTCATGATACATGATAAAAAAATGGGGGAAATATGGTTTTCATGTATAAAACCTTCAAAAACATTAACTACATTAACAGCCCCTTGTCCTCTCCATACAAACACAAAAAACGGCAGATACCTATATTATGTATTCAACATACATGTCCATTATTCACAAGTTCATACACACAGAAACACACGTGCAATATGCAGAGTTGGCAAAGTCACAGGTAAACAGACTGTGATGTAATCATTCCCAATCTATTAACAATTAGTTTTTCTGCAGGTAAACTTGATTTTGTGTGTATTTATGTGTGTGGAGTTAGACACTCAAGTGAGCACACCTTCTATAGAGCATGTCCACTCAGGGAAGGTTGTTTTAATGATATAATTAAAAGCATGTGCAAAATCGACTTCAAAATATTAATGACTATTATTTATTATAGGAAAATGTATAAAACAAATTAAAAGTTGTTTCATCATATGGGACTGGTGAAATGAATAAAATAAAAATCATGCATTTTCAAATATGTTATTTCTGTGTCTTATTAATTGACAATGAAATACTTTCATTATTTATGGCTGAGTTTCTTAAGGTGATAGAAGTGATACAATGTTTAAAATTATTCATCTGAAGTTTACATCCACCTCTTTATTCCAGACTATCAGTCTTAGTGATACAATGTTTAAAATTATTCATCTGAGGTTTACATCCTCCTCTTTATTCCAGACTATCAGTCTTTATAAACTGTCTTCTATAAGTGGGTATAGAGTGACAGCAGTTACGTCATGCTGTTGCTTTGAAAGGTGAATAGGAAATCCACTATGAGCATCTGATACACAACTTTGCACAATAAATTAACAAGACAAATGAAGAAGCATCTGAAAGATTCCATCTCACTCTTTCAAGTTATGCAGAAAAAAATCCCCACATGATTGAAACCTTCCTGTACTTGAGATATATGTTAATTAAGTACTTTTCAAAGGATTATTTTTTGTCATGAATAGTAGCAGTAGGAAAAATTAAAGAACTAATTCTGGGGCCTTTCAAGTAGTTTTGGGGAATGCATACTTACTCGGGAAACGGGTGCTCAGAAGGGATAATCTTCCATAATTTTTATTTTCTTCCTTTCCATTATATTAATGTTAGAGAAAAGCACATTAATCTTATTTAAGTATTTATCCAGTCCACAAAGTGGGTTGCATTTTTGAGTCCAGAGAAAGTAAGTGACAATGTTTAAGTGCTGTGAGGACAAAGCGAGTCTGGCAGTTGGCTGGACGTTTTGCTTTGTTACTAGATGCAGTGGGGTCACGACCACTCTGACGCTGGGTGCTGAGCGGAGGGCTGCCGGCAGGCGGCGCAAGTGAGCGGCAGATACGCAGCTGCTGTCCGCGAGTTGGGACAAACTAGGAGTGTATTGATTCAAAGCACTGTGTAACCACCACGTGCTAATGGAAGAGCTTCTAACAGTAATTATTTCATATTGGAGAGTCAAGGATCTTGATGGAGCTGGGGGTTGTTATTTAATAGTAACCATCTGTAGGGGAAGCAGACCAGAAATCTATTTTACATTTGAGTAAAGCAAGTCAACACAGTGAACATTTCCTTCTGGGGCCCTGATAGAACCCAATATTCTCTCTATAATGTTGTTTTGTATCAACTGATATGAAGGCAGTCAAATAGAAAACCTATGATTAATTAATATGAATTTTTATGTAAAAGAAATATTATTTTTTGGTAAGAGGACAGATGCTGGGCTATGTAATGATTCTGAATTTATAGTTATTCCTGTGCACCAGCAACTATTTAACTTACTGCTCAGCATAATAAACAGACCATTAAATATGTTACGTAATTGGATTTAAATAAATTGTCCTTTATCTGGTTTCATTGGGCTATTATAATTGCCTTTATCAATGAAGATAATTTGTAATAATAGTTAAAGATGAGTGTGTGACCCAATTGTTCACCATAAATATTTAAGTGATGCTTTAATTAAAAATTTTGATGTAATGATAAGAATGTCAAGATAAATACAAAATTATCTTATAAATATGCCATAAGAAATGAAATAACAGATGTTTTAAGTGCTTTCTTTTAAAAATAATATCATTGACTAGTCCTCTGAGGAAATTTAGCATTAAAAATACTTCATTATGGAGACAGAGAAATAACACAAATTAAATGAGTAAAAATGAGTAGAGAAGAACCCACATACACAGAAAATCCAGGGAAGGGCAGGTGGCGCTGGCGAGATAGGGTGTTTCCTAAGATCAGGTGCGTTAGGAAGAGAGAGGGGGCAGGAAAGACGTTTTCATTATTAGTCATAAAAATTCTACACAATGTCATCTTTTAACATTGTGGGTTTTAAGTATGAAAACTCAATCCTAAAACTGTTTCACCAGGTCTTTCAGCACGAAAACGTCAAATGATTTTTTAAACGTTTACTTATTTAACTGGCACATGGTAGACTCACATGTGTATGGTGTACAATTTGAGATTTAAACACATACACATGTTAAAAATGGTCCAATCAGGGGACTACTGTCTCCACTGGTCCCCTCATGCAGTGCAGTGATCATTAATGGTGGTGAGATCACCCAAAGCACCTCTCGTAGTTGTTGTGAAGCATCCAGGGCTTCGCTCTACACGTAGTCACTGTCCTGTGTGATGGAGGATAAGGAGCCACCTCTCCTGTACAGCTGTGCCTTGGTGCCCCGAGAAGCCTCCTCCCCCAACCTCCTCCCCAGGCCTCCTCCCCCGGCCTCCTCCCTTGGCCTCCTCCCCCAGCCTCCTGTCTCGGGGACAATGCTCTCTCTTGTGTTTCTGTGTCAGCTGCTCATTACTGTTTTCATCTCCGCCTGCGATGTGACCACGTGGCATTTCCCTCTTCACCTCCAGGGAGCTCTCCAGGCCATCCGGGCTGGCACAGCTGACAGCAACCATCTCTCTAACATCTGACGGTCTTCCATTGTGCGTTGACCGCATTCTCTCTATCCTTTCGGCCTTCGTTAGACCTCAGAGTGAGCCCGTATTTTGGCTGCTGCAGCAGACCCAGGACCCAGGTTTCTCCTCAGCCTGTGTTGATTTCTTTAGACACAGACTAAGCAGAAGCAGTGCTGCACGAGGTGGCAGTTTTTAATTTTTGGAAGGAAGTCCATACCGTTTTCCATAACGACCGCAACAGTTTACCATGACCGGTGGTCACTAAGTGTCTGCAGGGCTCACTTCCCTGTGCCTTCTCCATGATGCTAATTCTAGCTGGAGGGAGATCACGTTTCATTGCGGTTTCATTTTATGTTTGTCTGACAATAGTGATGTTGAATGATTTCTCAGATAATTGTTGGCTTTGTGTGTCTTCTTACAGGAATTTTCTATTCAAAATTTATTTTGCTCTTTTAAACTGGATCATTGTTGTTGCTGTTACTGTTGTTGTTACTGTTAAGTGCCTCATATGAGGCCTGACCATCAAGTTCATGAACTCCCGCCCATGCGCTCATGTTGGTAGCTGCGTATGAAAGATTTCATACCCTTGGTGTCTCAGGCGTGTTCATGTCATCGTCTGGCGGTATCTTTCTCCGAGGTGTCATATTGTTGTTGCATTTCTGCACACTTAGGAAAGAGTATTGGAGTTCACCAGTCAGGTCTGAGAGGCATCCACAGGCTAGCAGAGGCAGGACAAAGAGCCAGGCTTGTTCTGAGAGTTTCCCTGACGATGCTTAACGACACAGAGCTGCTCCAGAACGCGGGATCCACCACGCATCCAGCAAGCTTGCACCTTCTGTTACCCGATAGCTAGAACTTGGGGAGGAAAAATGTCAGTGGCCAGACATACCTCTGCTAATTAGAGAATCAGGTCGAAAAGCAGCTATAATTCCTTAAACCCCCCCCCCCCGAAATGGCTGTGCTTAGATATAGTGTAAAAACCACGTTTACATCTTTACTTCATATACTTAATTCTGTTCTCTAATTTTAATGATAAATCTAAAACATGTTAAGAATCCTTAAATTGATTTGCAACAGCATTGTTAACTGAAGAAAATCACAAGGTTCACAAATTTGGAAAGGAGCTTTGTTGCTTAAAGAGACTTGCAACGTGTGGGTGGCCACGGCCCCAGCCAGAAGCCAGGAACATATGCTTGGTGGCAGGAAGATGCAAACAGGAATCTCTACTCAGCAGAGTGGCCAAATATACACGTTTTTCAAGCTATAAGAGGCTTGAATATTCATGAAGGGAGAGACGTGTGCAGCTCAACCCAGCTTGGTGGCTCTTCACTGTCCTCGCCCCCCAAACGGTGCTGTCTGGTGTCCCAGGTGGAGCAGAGGACGCGGAAACACTCTCTGCCCTTGCTGCACAGACCAGGAAGGCTCCCCTGAGTGGTCGTCTCTTATCGGGAAATGGTGCTGGTTAGTTGGAGGGCCCAGACTGCAGACGGGGTGAGGGCATCATGAAACTGGTTTTAATTAGCCTTTAATGAAATAAAGCTGAGGCCATTAGCAAGGGCGAGGGCGAAGGAGGCGTATTTGACCTGCCATCCAGCTCGAGCTCAGTTTTAAGGTCTCTCTGCAGTCCCCTTGGCCAAGAGAGGGTCTGTTCTATCTGGGGGCCTTATAATTTTTAGTTCACAAACCCCTTTAGGACAAGATAGTCCAGAGGCAACATCAATGCCCAGACTTTTATTCTGCATGATCGTTGCCAGCGTGTTGTGGCATCCGGGCCCCTCATGGCACCCTCATGGACAAGAATTCTAGAACCAAGAAGCTTACAGTCAAATCAATCTTTTAGGCCAGAGGAGAACAGAGGTGGGTAGGCATTTATTAACCTTTAAAACATTTTAAAGCAGCATAGCTAACAACCAAAAGCCAAAACCAAATTATAAAAACTTAATCTATAAGTATCAAGCTGCTATAATCTTTTTTCTTAGTTAATAGACTTGCAGCAATTAGCTATGCAAAAATAAGCATTTTCTTAAAACCATCTGAGCTAAGGAATGTGGAGACTTGTCCTGGCTGTAATTATTATTATTATTTTTGACATCTCTTAGTGGTCTGTCCTAGGTTTGCTGGTAAATTTCTTATTATATGTTTGTTTCGTTACTGCCATAATTGGGGACCCAGAACCAGGGTTCATACCAGCAAGTTCTGTCACTGGGATCTTGACATCTGCTCTGTAATTTTCTGTGACGTCTCGGGAGTAGAATATTCTTTATGGTGGGATGGATGCTTGGGCCACATGGCCCAGGAGGCAAAGTCCTCATTTGCCAGCGGCTCAGGTGTCACTGTGTCTGTCCTTGATTTGGGGAATCTGACTAATTCCATACTTCAAAACCAGCCCTTGCAATCTCATGACAGTAGACAGATTTGATGCTACAGTGTGAGCAAATGTTAAAACTGGAGTCAATAGCCGGGCGCTGTGGTGGGCGCCTGTAGTCCCAGCTACTAGGGAGGCTGAGGCAAGAGAATCGCTTAAGCCCAAGAACTGGAGGTTGCTGTGAGCGGTGTGACGCCACGGCACTCTACCCAGGGCGATAAAGTGAGACTCTGTCTCTACAAAAAAAAACAAAACAAAAAACAAACAACAACAACAAAAAAACAAATAAAAGTTTGGTTTTGGATGCTA